>JAKUCV010006662.1:55655-150071 GCA_028386065.3 Turnera subulata | reverse complement strand
CCTTAACATAATCATTGCTACCATACCCGAGAGGAAGAGGACAATCATCAATGAGTTGACAATAGAAAACCAGTGAATTTGGTCATCGCTCATCAAAAGATAGGCATCCCATCTAGATGCCCACTTCACGTCACTTTCCTGGAAAGATAAATAATATGGAGGACAGGTTATAATGAGAACAGCAAATTAACAGAACATAGTAATTTACAGTTTACTCTCACTATGTTCCTAATTTAAACTGATAATAAAGCAGTTTATTTTAAGAAAAAGGAAAAGTACAATGAGAACAGTGATTTAGTAGGCAATTATCTTATACATTTCACATAAAGCAGAGTTTAGCCCCAGCAAGAGATTCCTCTTTGCTCTTTTGGAAAGTAATTGTATATTGAAAAGAAAACAAGATGTTACCTGGAAGTCAACATCATATGTGAATATAATTTCTTGTTTCTCTTCAACTTCTTGAGGAGTATTGGAATTAACAACTGTGTGTTTAGTATGAGGGTCACAGGTTGTCAAACGAGTGTTCTGTTCATTCCACTTCCCTTCATATGCATGTTTAACACTACAGAAACAAAATACTAAAATAAGCATCCCTATCCAATAAGTAGTACAGGAAAACAAGGACCAGACAAAGAAAAAGATTATATGATCTTTGAATAATCAACCTGTATGGCTTAACTTCAAAACCCACAATTCTTGCTGAATCAGTCACTGAATCCTTATGATACTTGACAGTGAATGCCAAATGATTGTGGATGAAATACTTTTCTTCCTTGCTCTGCATGAAATTAGTTGCATTGATCAGAGAAGCAGCAACAGCACAAGAAGACAAAATGATGATTTAATTGCAACAATGAAATTACCCCACTATATTGGCCTTTCAGCCCAACATGATATCCAAGCTGATACACTGTGGGACCTTCCTGATCCAGCCTCTGTATGGGGACAACTAGGGGAAGATTATCAAGGATCCTGTAAGAGAAAAATATATAATTAGAAAAAAGAACTCAAAGGAACTTGTTGCAACAAATATATGGCAATAATGCTTGCCTACATAAATAATTCCTTACATATTAACCCGATATTCGTCATCAATCTTCTCCTTAAATTCCTTTGTGGTTTTGGCATCAAGAGGCACCCGACAAAGTACATTGCACATCTTTGGTTCCAGCATTTTAAACTACAGAAATTAAAATAAGGGGGAAAATGATAAGTAAACAATCAAACAGGATAAAACATCTCGTTCATCTAACATAACAGAACTAACCACATAGGGGGAATTTTCAATACGATCCCCACGAAGTACTTCCCCAAGATTTTCTGCACTGTCAACAATCTTGGCTGGGCGACAGAAGGGAAGAGTGTAGAATGAGTAAGGCAGCTGTGTCTTTATAGATGTCAATTTGTTCACTTTCACCATCAACTCATCTCCCTGCACCAAGTCATGAGAATCGCATGAAGGGTTGGATGAAACAGATAATCAATGGTGACAGTCGTATATCAGGATAAAGCAAATAACAGGTCACCATTTACTATGGCATCTCAGTCACACACCAATCTTGCTAGAAAATATTTACATTTTGTTATGACGAATCAAAGTCAGGTATGACAGACAAGCAATTTCAGAAGGAAAATATGAGATGAGAGCTCTAATGCCTAGTAAAACTCATGGAAATTATAAAGAAAGAATGCTGACAAGGTACTTCCAGTAACCATTGATATCACAAGCAAGTATGCACCCAGCCACATGTGCAAAGAAAATTATAGCCTAGAAAAAAAAAAGTAATGACAGGCGATAACATAAATGATTCAATAACTAGGACAGAAAATGCACCGCACAGTAATCATCATACAGCAATACTTCTCCCTGTACCACCTCAATCGAAATCGCAGTAAATATGAAGTCCAAGTAAAACTATCAACATCAACAACTTAACTTAACTTAACTTAGCGTCCGGCTAACTCAAGAATAACAGCAGATCATCGAGATCTATCCACGTTGAAATCGACAGTGGGAGAGGCACGGCATTGGCCGGTACATGCAATAATGTAAATCATGCATGATACATATAAGAAGATGCCACTGGCAGTTTTGATTAGCTAGACACTTCAAAGACCTAGCTACCTCAGTTCAATAGCTAAATCACATGAGCAAATGGCTAATCCACACAATGCACGTAAACTAACACTAGCAACTAGCACAAAAACCGCACCAACATTAAAAATAGCAGCTCAATAATCCCCCAAACTCCCTAGACGAATCCAAACAAAACGACAGCACTCGTCGCCGCCGGATCCTCAAACCGACACTGACACTGACGCGGCAAAACACAGAGCGGACGCAAACTGAGCTAAAACGGGAAATAGATCCGAGTCCGAAATGAATGTAGACGGAGGAGGAGTGGCGAATTTAATTACCGAGAGGAAGTCCTGGGGGGCGACGCCGGGGAGGTAGAAGGAGTGGCCGCCGTGGACGAGGAGGAGGAGCAGGAGGACGGAGCAGATCGCGGCGGTGAGTGGAGGCCTAGATCTCCGTCGAGGCTCCATGTCTCCGTGTGTGTGTGTGTGGAGGAGGAGGAAGGGGTGGGGGAGAAACAGGGAAATGGTTTTTCAGATCTGGAGTGGTGGTTGTTTGCCTGTTGCTTGATTTGGAAATAGGAGATTTTAATATAAGAAGAAGAGTAGGAGGAAAGCGGGGTCAACAAGTCGTTTAATGGGAGAGAACCGAAGCTAGCTATGGACTCACTGGATCCGGACCTTGATTTCCCCCCCCCTCACGGTGATTCTGGGTGCGGTGACAGCCGGGTTGCTTGTCTTGATTGTGCCACGTGTATACTTTTTTACAGTGTTTGTACCAGCTAGGATGGGCCAGACTCAGGCCCAACGAATGGGTTGTCGGTGGATCTGAGTTGGGTGCTTCTTTCTAAGGTTTTTCCTTTATTTTTTTTTAAGCAACCTAGTATAATATAATAAGATGTATGTAGGAAATGATTTTTGGTTTTCTACGGAAAAAAATAAATTGAGCTGGCATGGTTTGGTCTCTTTGAAGGTCCAAATTCGTGGTTTGGATCCAATATGTTCGGCCCAGGAGAATCCATAACTCCATCGACAGAAATTCACAAAGTTTAAGAAGGCCAGGCCTCCTTAGTTGGCCAAGCCAAGCCTAGACCCAGATACATTTTAACAATGAATTCTATCATGCTCACGCCATACTAAAGTTGCTTGTTTTACTTGGTATAATATAATTAATAAGACTCTTTTAAAATGAGAAAAATTTAAAAAATAATTCCTCATAATAAAAGAAGAGTGGGAACCTTGATTGATTATGCCACACACCTTGAGTAATATTTTTTTTCCCGTTTCGAGAAGATGTCCTTTACAACATGTTAAGCAAGTAGGTTTCTGCTTAAATTATCAGAAAGAACAACAAAAACAAAAAAATAAAAAGGAAGAAGACACAGCACCGAAAGTAACCAGCCAGGGAGTGTGGCATCAAATTTATGACCATGCTTCATTGCAGCCAAAATTGTGCATCGTGTTTCACTGCAACAAAAGTGTGAAAGATGAAGCGCAATTGTGCAGCTCTCATGCCTATATAAAGGCATCAATATTCATCTGCAATACACGATAATTATTGAGAAAAAAAAAAGAAGAATAAAAATATTTTCTAACATTATTCTTAATATTTCCTAAAATTAGGAAGTGACAAAATAGTGAGGAAAATATTTTTAGAGTATTTTTGGGAAATAATTTTTTTTTATACTAACGATCGAAGTATCTCTTTGTAAGTCCACTATTTTATAGTGGAAGTTTTATGCGATCGAGCTCGTGGATGTAGCCCAATAATTTTTGGGTGAGCTACGTTAAATTCTTATATGCCATATATTTTCAAGTTAATCATTATTTCGCAAGATAGTCCCCCTGGGATCAGCACAACCTTCAATAAATAATTCACTCATCCCAAAATGAAGAGAAAAATTGTTTTCCTTTCCATGAAAAGACGATAAAAAAAAAATTGTTGGAGTTAGCCTAAAAATGATCTCCACAAATGGTGTAGCGAGTCCATTAGTGATTTTCGATATAATAATGTACAAAGCGAGCCAAATTACCAATTTTGATAGAGAGACTCGGCTCTAATGTCCCTCGTATGTAAACAAAATTTTTTAAATGGAGCATACATGTCCTTGTAGATGGAGAATTGCAACTTGCAAATACTAGTATCGTGGGAAGAAGAGTCATGTCAGCGTGTATTAGAAAGCCCAGGTCTCGGCTTATCGAATAATATAGGAAAAGCAAATGCAGTTGACAAAAGATAAGCAAGGAAAATGAAGTCCACTCAACGTTTGCCTCTCAATCACAAGAAAGCACGTGTGAGTAAGAAGTTTGTTTTTTTGGTGGATCTTTGGAACTCTCGGCCCAAATAAAGTAGCCCAAAAACCAGGAGCAGGCTTCTAGGCATTCTAGAACTGGGATTGTCCCACCTCTGTGACAACTGGTGGTCGGTGGAAATCTGCTGCAGACCGGTGAAAGTGCTCATAAGTACTTTTACCACAAAAAAGAAATCATTGTTTCCATTTATTTGAATTCTCAAAAGAGTTTCACCCTGTCAATCAATTTTACGTCCATTTTTTTTTTTTCTTCTTCCTATCAAGTATCCCCACCTTTGCCCCGATCAATATGAATCCGACCCCCCGAATAGCACAGCTTCATAATGGGTGGATCTCAATAAAGAAATTTTTTTATGAAAAAAATGACTCAAACCCAAGACCTCGCATCACCCGAATGAATACCATACTGGTATTATACATCCATTTTCGGCATGAGCTTTAGTTAACTTGAAATGCTACATCTTGATGATAAGATACTCATAATCAAGTGGCCCTAGAAAACTGCCCACGGAAATAAAAAAAAATAAAGAATGACATGTTGGGAAAAAAATTTTAAGAACTGTTAATAATTTTTTAAAAACAAAAAAAGAAAGAAGAGTAAACAAAATCAACACAATGAAATTTTTTCATGAATCAGTCTTATCAAATAGCAACAGTTTTTAGTCCAAGTAATGATGATTATCTGCCCAGACTAATGCCTCTAAATTATGCCATAATCCCATGAAGAGTGACGCGAGGATAAGAGGGATTTGGGAGAGGGGGAGCAAAGGTTTGGTGAGGTAAGTAGTTGGCACAATCATGTCGAGCTTTAAGAGCATAAAACCTGGAGAGAATCCACAGGTAGTAGTTTCGTAGCCGAAAAAAACAGCATCTCCTCACCTCCTCCTCCCTCACCTCCTTATTCTAAAAGCCACAAAAAGAAGAGGTTGGGCATAAAGGGAGCTGTATGGTCCCCCACTTAGGCCTTTGCTTGTGTAAAGCCCATCAATACCCACGACCATTATAAAAGGATTGGGTCCCCCACCAGGCCCCATATCATTTCCCCATCATCATCATTTATTTATGATGGCTTATGCCCACGCCTAATTTTAACTACCATTATTTTTTCTTTAGAGTCACACATGGCGATCATTTTAGCCAAGACTTGCTTTTTGTGTGGTTTTGTCAAACAATGCATGTTTGTGCTGCTATAGTGCTGCTACCTTCTTGTTATTTTTAGCAGGAAAAGAAAAAAAAAAAAAGAAGACTATATTGCTACTACCCTTGAAAGTTGAAAACACATTTCACCTACTAGTAACATGCCTGGAGCGGAGTGGAGTATGAAACGCTGGGGTCTCCCAAAGACAATTAAAGAAAAAATAGAAAGAAAATGGGGATTAAAAACAATAAATTTTATGCCTCAATCACTCTTGTCAGAAATAAATGTATGTCAACAACTACTGGTAGCCAAGAGTTACGCTTTGGCATGAAGTAGTGGACAGCTGGTTAATAGCTACCCGCAACTAGCTATGGTAAAATTGCAAACGAATGGGACCGCAGTAACAAGGGAATTAAAGTTTCCATAGACTATTCCTGTTCTTGTGGGTCACCTTACAGGCATAGAATCTCTGTCATTATGGATTTTGATTAACGTAAGGGCTAATGTTGTACTACTACCAAGCTCTTGGTTAACCATGGAGGAATTTAAGTATATTCCCGGTTTATAATATTCTTAGAAAAAGCTTGTGAAGTAAAAGTAGCTTTTGGTTATACAAACTATATAGTTAAATCAGTTCACCAGTTGATATATTATGGAAAGTACAGAGTAGTTGAATTGGGCAATTATGAGGCAACGGCAAAGGTTGAAGACTTATTAAGTGCTTGGTGACCACCAGAACCCAGAAAGGAGCATTCATCCAATTTATTGGGCAACAAACAATTAGCTAGAGGTAGCTTTACAACTTAGGACCAATTATTAAGCCTATATTTGTACAAGAAAGTGTTGCTCTAACCAAACATTAACCGGTTGTTACTCGGAAATTGTTGGTTGGATTGACCCACAAACCAAGCATAATGCAGCCAAGAATGACACATAGTACTATATAAGCTTGAAGTAGTCACAGTTAGTTGCAGACTGGAAATTCCGTTGAGATATGCACCTTAGTTTGGCGCTAAGCTCAATTATCAGACCAGAACTACACGTGCATCGAACAAATCTTTCAACTGACTAACGAACAGTAAATGGAACTTAATTGATTCTTCCAAATTTAGAGAAAGTAGGATAATTCTTGCTGGACGTGGTCCTAACCCACCAGATAATGTCCACAACAAGACATGAATTTTAAGGATATCCACAATCCAATCCATAATACAAGATGTTGAAATCTGGTGGGGAGAAGATGTGGACCAAAGTGGACATTTCCACGGTCATTGACATTGAAGGAGCAGTCCTAGTTGAGATATGCATTTCAAATCTTTCAATTTGGTACAGTTTCCAGGTAATATACGAGTCGGGAATTTCATGGATGGTCATGGTGCTGCTACGAAGAAATGGCATTGGCTTCCATGGCCATTTTTTTATTTCTCCGGAGGGGTGTGAAGGGGGGAGACAGGAGGAATCATCCTCGCAGAAAATGTGATCCAAAAGATTTACCTCAACGAATTCTTGCCAGGTACTAGCATTTTTTTAATGGATAGAAAGTTTCTAATCTTCTGTGTATAGATGCTTAAATTCCTGAACCGAGAGATATTGATCTGATCCCGGAGTGTAAAGTGTAAACCAGGCTGTGGGATGGGATGCCTATAGATCTAACTCGTCCAATCAACTACGAGTTGCATGATTACGTGACCAAAAAGAAGTACAAAAAAAATAAAAAAAAAAAATCAATGTCTGTGTATCTTGATTGAGTGAAGTGACTGCACATTTCTAATTCCATTACTGAAATGAAACTTTGACAATAAAAACAGTAATAAAGTATAACTAAACACAAACGAGAAGCAAGTCTAGATTGAACTAGAGCGAAACAGAGAATGGTTGATGGTGTTAATTAGTGGTTCCACCGGTTGTGGACAGTAATTGTTGTGAAATTACTAGAACTTCCAATAAATTATTTATTATTTCACTAATTAATTTCTGACACTTAAGTCATACAAATTATACTTAAATATTAAAAAATGGGTTAGAGATGTAGATTTTAAGATTAATTATTAATACCCTGAACATTATATATATTAAGAATATAATTAATTTTATGAATTACTCAAATTTTTTAATTTGTGATTTGACCAGGCGGTTCATTCATAATTTCATATGCTCATTCGTATTCCAACGGAAACAATTTCCTCAGATATATTCAATTATTCATAGTTTATACTATCAAACTAACATAACAAATGAGAAAAAGTACCCCCTAAATTTGCTAAAGTAAAAGATGAATAGTGCTTGTCTGATTTTAACAATTCACCTTAAAGCTACACACCCGCAAACCAATCATCCAAACCCAAGAAAAAGAAAACAGATAAAAACAGTGCACTGAATATTTTATAGTAATTACCAAGCACAAGCTCTAAAAAAATTGAGAAACATAAACAAAGTAACACCAGAGATTCTGCTTTTACAGATTGGGATGTACAGTTTTTGACAATAGAAAGCAACATCAGGAGATAAAACACAGAAAACACACACAACACCCCTAAACCAGTGGGCCAGTTGGTGCTGGGGCTGTATTATAGTTACCCTCTCCATTGACCACCAAAGAAGCATTACTATTTGCTCATCCAAACAGAATTAATCTACTTACTAATAACTAGAAAACAAAAAACAGAGTTTTTATTATTTTCCAGAAAGTCAAAAGACAGGAAAAAGCTACAATAGGAAGAAAACAAAGTGGCAGAACGCTGGAAATATAACAAAATGAGGAGGGCAAAGTGGGGAAGTAAAAGGTGGCGTGCTTTAACGGCATAAAAATTAAAAAAGCTCTCTCTTTCTTTCCTCCTCTCTCTCTCTCTCTTCTATTCAGTCTCTCTTTTCCTCTCAGAGAGCCACCCTGTAACACACAGTCCCCTACTCCCCTATACACACTTAACACTCACCAGGGAAAAAAAAGTGCACACTACACGTTAAACCCACAATACGCACATTTACTCCTCTCCTTTTTCTGTTCCATATTTTTTAACAATATTTATTTGCTGGGTAGTAGTAGTAGGTTTTGTGTTCTTTCTTTATCTCTGCAGAATTCAGGGGCTAAGGAGGGAGGGGAGGGAATACTCAATACACTATAGTAGACAATTACGTCAGAGCCTGAACCCGATCACACAGAGCATTTAAGTGAGAGGGAAAGAGAGAGAGGGACCAAGTCATTGAGATTTGCGTGGGTAGAAAGAAAGAGAAGATCTTTGAGCGGATCAGGGTGATTTAAAAGCAAAGGCGGCGAGAATTTATTGATAGGACATAGCTTTTATTATTACTAACTACTACTAGTACTACAATTTTTACCATAACATCATCTCTCCCCTCCTCCCTTTGACGCCATAATTTCGTTCTCTACATACAACACTTATTTCTCCTAACTGACACCATTTTCTTATTTATTGCTCCATAATTTTTTTCGGGAAAGTGTGGCTGGGTGAAAAAGTTCTGGGATACTCTCAATCACATAGCACTAAAAAATCAAACACTCACTCTCCACTCCTAATCGAAAGGTACTGAAAACCCAACGACCCATAGTCCCTCGCTCTGTTTGACACAAGAATAATTCCACACCTTACCTACCCTTGTTGGGCTTTAGGCTCCAGAACCAAATTACGTTGGGCAGAGGAAAGAGAGAGGTTTGTCTCAGTCCAATGTATTTCACGGTATGGTCTTCTGCTAGCGAGTTCTAGGGAAAGAAAGAGAGCTGTAGAGAGAGATTCCAAAGAACGCGCCTTTTCTGCTCTGGCTGGTTCATAGAGAGAGAGAGAAAGCTTCTACCTTTGACATTTCGGAGAGGGGAAAAGGTTGTTATGGGTAGCGGTTGTTAAGTAGTGCAGGTCTTGTTGTGGTGTTCTGGTCCGTTTAGGAGTAATTTAGGTGTAAAAATGAAGTTTATGAAGTTGGGGTCGAAGCCTGATACGTTTCAAGCTGATGGCAAATCTGTAAGGTAAGCGTTGGTCTTGCATTCTTTCTTTCGGTTGCTATGATTTTTGTGTTCAAGCTATCTGTTGCTTTAGAACGTTGCTCTTGACTCATTTTGTTTTGTTTTTGCTGAGCTTCTTCTTTCTTTTTCCTCTGCACTAGTTCTACTTCTGATCCTTGTTCTGATCTACTTCTTTCTTTTCTAAAAAAAATTGTATTTTTTACTTGTGTCGCTATTAAGATTCACTTGTATTATGCTACATGAGTTTTGCAAAGAAATTATGTTATTTTTCCCATGAATTTAGAGTAATTTGTCTGAGCTAAACAGTTAGCCTGTGAGCCTGTGACGTTTAATGCGTCTAAAACTTGGAGGAAGACACTATGGTTTCTCCATAAAATTTTTTACTACTGTAGGAAATCCCAAGGAAGATTTACTTTGAATTTACTGCTATTTTTTTTTTTAACTTGAAAAGAAAAATGTTTATGGGTGTCAACTTCTACCTCCAGTTGTTGCTATCATTACTGCTAGTACTCTAATACTTGAGCTGTGCGAAGAAAAGGGTAGGGTGCATTTTGGGGGTGGTCCTGCGGATGAATTGTCCTTTATTCATGAGATGGTGGTCCAAAATTTGCTAAAGTCTTGCAAACCTAGGGTATACAAGGACTTTAATCATCAACTGTGCTGGCAATTTCCCATGTAAACTATGGCATCTTTCCCACTTGCTCTATCTTTAAACTAACTTTGGTTAGGGACCATGGTAGTTTGCTTCCTTTTCTGGATTCGAAAATGTCATTTCCGTCGATTTATGCCATCACATCGTGTGTGAAGCTGCTGACAGTAAAAGAAATAGGTGCCTTTTCTAGTCTTTCGGTGGATGGATGATATTGCTTTCACGTGCACAATGCATTTAGTTGCATAATGGGAATGCATTGCAAGGATGGACTGGCTGATGATGGCCAAGGTTACTAAGAATGAATTGTTACACCAACAACCATGATATTGGCCTTCTTGCCAATTAGCAGGAAGAATTTGAGGAATAGAGCGGAATAGGATAGTTTGCTAGATGATACAAAAAAATTGTTCCCCAAAAGTGTGATGACGTGACTCTTATACTAGAAAATCTATGATTATGATGTTTGAATGTTTTGCCGAATAAGTCAGTGGAGAGAATTAGTTATTTGCAGATTGATCTTGTTTGATTTTGTGGTCCAGAATTGATGAAAAAAGGCATATTGAGGAATCTGCTACCTGTTGTTTAACCTCTATGAGTTACTGCATCAAATGCCTTATTTAATTCCTTTCTTTTTTGAGAACAGTGTCCTAATTGGTTAGTTTGCATTAAATGTCGTTGATAATGAGATGATCTTTTGATCTGGTTAAGATTGTTGATTAGTTTTGCATTTTATGGACGACTGATTTGTGCAGTATACTGCTTTGATTATGAAATAGTATCCGCAAGATTGTTGATCAAGTAGTCAAAGTTAGGAGCTCTTTTTGTTGAAGATATAGCTTTTATCAATTTAGGAGCTCTACATTGCACAAGAACGTAAAAAAATTTAGTCTTTTACCTTTTTTACTTGATCGGAACCAAAGTCTTTACTTGATGGCTCGCTACAAGTGCCATCAGATAGTTAAGGAGACCTAATAGTACTTTGTCATTCATTTTCTTGTTTTTATGCGTTGGTTTCTTACTATTCTGTCTTTGCTTATGTTGCTGGACTGCACATGGTAAGATTTTCAGTTGTCTCCCTTCTGTGAGCTTAGCAGATGATATATTTGCTTATCATGCAGGTATGTCTCATCTGAACTGGCAACAGATGTCACCATAAATGTTGGGGAAGTCAAGTTTAACCTCCACAAGGTATAAATGGTTAATGTTGGTGGTTTCTGATTGTATCTAGTCCTTTACTGTATTAGTTAGCACCTATGAAATTTTCCAGAGCTTGCAAGGTGGCAGTAACTATTTAAGTTTCTTCGATAGGAAGCGGTTTGCTATTTAAAAACACTCCAACAGTAATCGTCATGCTGAACGAAAAAAATCTTTGTAGGCTATAACTAGGGTTGAGTGCATCAAACCATTGAGGCATGTGTAAAAATTAAGCCATGTTAGAATATTTTGGCTGCATTTAGACAGGGTTTTGCTAATCTGCAAATCGTAATGCAGTTGAATAAGTTGGGTTTTTAGACTCCCTAACCAGAATAGAGGTTCTATTGGGTTTAGGATTTGGACTATTTATCTCAAATACTTTTTACACTTGAGAGAGAATTTTTTTTAAGAAAAATTTCTTGGTCGTATTGGACACTACTTCTCATATTAAACTGGATTGTGGGTCTGATTAAGTTCTCCGAAATCAATCTGGTTATTCTGCAGTCTTTCCATTCTTAGTCTGATGATGCCATTGTAGAGAGTTGAATACATTTTGGCAGTTTAGTACTCTTATTCCTCTTAGCAAGTCGTTCGATGAACATCATTCAGTGATTGGCCAACTAAGAGCTGTAATAGCTTTCTTTTCGCACTTCTACATTTGTGGTTGATATCTGTTGCTTTCATTGCCTTTTCAGTTCCCCCTGTTATCAAAGAGCTACCGCTTGCAAAAGCTAGTGTCAAAAAGTGGTGATGATAATCCTGATGAAATCGATATGGTTGATTTTCCTGGAGGGCCGAAAGCTTTTGAAATTTGTGCAAAATTCTGCTATGGAATGACTGTCACTCTCAATGCTTATAATGTTGTGGCAGCTCGTTGTGCAGCTGAGTATCTTGAGATGACAGAGGATGTTGATCGAGGGAACCTTATTTTTAAAATAGAGGTGTTCCTGAACTCCAGTATCTTTCGCAGCTGGAAAGATTCTATTATTGTTCTTCAAACCACCAAGTCTCTTCAGCCGTGGTCTGAAGATCTGAAGATTGTGGGGAAATGCGTGGATTCCATAGCATCTAAAACCTCTGTGGATCCTTCTAACATTACTTGGTCCTACACATATAACCGAAAGATATCAATGCAAGATATGATAGTTGAGGAAGGGATGAAATTACGAGAGAAAAATGAATCTGTTCCAAGGGATTGGTGGGTGGAAGATATTTGTGAGCTGGATATTGATCTCTACAAGAGAGTCATGATTGCTGTGAAATCTAAGGGAAGAATGGATGCCAAGGTTATTGGGGAGGCTCTGAAAACATATGCCATCAGATGGCTACCTGATTCATTTAACGACTTAGTTTCTGATGCTCGCACTTGGAGATACAAGTATCTAATAGAAACACTTATTTGTTTGTTGCCATCAGATAAAGCTGTTGGTTGTTCTTGCAGTTTCTTGCTAAAGTTGTTGAAAGTTGCTGTTTTGGTTGGATTGGATGATACACAAAGGGAAGATTTGGTGGAGAGGATCAGCTTAAAGCTGCACCAGGCTTGTGTTAAGGATTTACTAATACCATCACAGTCTCCTCAAACCATGTTGTATGATGTGGAATTGATACATGGCATTGTGAATCGCTATGTCATGCATGAAAAGTACAATAAGCAATTAAGTGAGGAGAATGATGATTTTGTTTTGGGGCCTGGGCATGGATTGTCAGTGAATGTTGGGAAATTGATTGATGGATATCTTGCAGCAATTGCTCACGACCCAAATCTTGGCCTTGCCTGTTTCGTTGACTTGGCACAGTCTATACCTGACTCAGCACGGCCAACTCATGATGGACTGTATAATGCCATTGATATCTTCTTGAAGGTAAGGTTTTTGTTCCCTAATACCAGTTTCATTTTCATTATTCTTAGGATATTTGCTTGTGTAAATTTGTGGCCCTGAAGTGCTTGTGCATCTCTGCTAGCCCACATCCTCAGGGCTTCAACAATTCCATGGTGCTTGCTAATCCTCAATAGGCTAGGCTTTCTAATGCTTGTGATTCATGCTCAGATATTCGACCTTCAGCTTGCTAAGCCACCTGCTTAAGCTATTGGCTGCCTAATGTTGCAACTGGCGCATATTATGAATTGGTTTGATGGTCTGTCAACAAAACTACTAACAAGCTTGTCAATTGACAAATGGCTGGAGCATTGCCTTTAGCAATATTTTTACATTTGCGTTTTCTGCTGTTTATTTTCCTTGTAGGAAATTTGCTTCTCCTTTTACGTTCTCATCATACGGTGTATATATGTGACAACCTGTTCTATTGAACGCAAGCTGGAAGATTGAATCTGCATATGCAAATCGTAAATTTATGTGCACTGATTGGTTATTAATGTTTCAGGAGCACTCCAGTTTGACAAAGGCCGAGAGGAAGAAGATATGTGGGTTGATGGATGTCAAAAAACTGACGTTGGATGCTTCGATGCATGCTGCACAGAATGACAGGCTTCCACTTCGGGTTGTAGTCCAAGTTCTCTTTTTTGAGCAGGTGAGAGCAGCTGCTGGTGTTCAAGCACTCAGCAATAGTGCCCGTGACACTTCAAATTCCACAACATACACGGATGAAGAATATGACAAGGCTGCAGTAGCAGATGATGGCAAATCCCTTAAGAAACAGGGAAGCCAGAAAGTAAGAGATGAAGACTCCCGGAGGAAGAATGGAAAACTGCTGAAGAACAGCAAAAGCAGCAGGAGTGGCATGCAGCTCCTGCCATCTCGATCGAGAAGGATCTTCGACAAGCTGTGGATTGTGGGTAGAGGGGGTGCAGGGAACAGAAGCTCAGAAACATCTGGAAGTTCTCAAAGTCCAACTTCAATGGCTCCTGGGGATACAAAATCCTCCGGGTCATCCTCAAGGCACAGGAGACACTCTATCTCCTAGAAGGAAGGGACTTCTGCTACACTGGAACCTAAGAGAAGTGCAGAAGGTTGATATCATCAGTCAAGTGTAAAAAATGGTAGGATTTTGTAGTAGTTGATGGTGGGTTTACTATGTCAATGTAATAGTTCTTTTTGGGTGGCTTTTATGTCTAACAGCAGTTTGCTTCAATTCTAAGATAATCCATCAATCTAATTATAAATTCCTGTTCTTCCTTCCCCTGCATCTGTTATTTTTTCCATGTTATAACTTATACGCATATGCACGCACATTTACACCATGTGACAAAACACACCAAGACAAGCAAAGTCCATAATGGGTAAAACCAAAGCAAATTAGCCGGCGAAAGTAAAATATGTAAAGCCCTTCTCAATTTGCAATATTCGGCGGACAAGAAACAAGATCCAAACAAGATCTAAGTATCCGTTGACCTTTCCATATACGACGGAAGCTTCGAAGTATAGAGAGCTTTTGTTAGAAGACGCAGTTCACTTTTAAAACAAAGAAAATGAAAATGAAACCGGCAAACCCAGTAGTAACCATTTCCCTTTCACTAGCTGTGTTCCTCTTGCTCGCCAGTCTCTCTCTCGCCGACTCAAACTGCAAAGCATGGCTGGTCCAGTCCATCCCCACAGACATGCCTCACCTCCCCCGCGTTCCCGGCGTCCTCTCCACCGGTAAGTAACCAATCCAGACAACAAAAAAACGTTAATGAACGCTACCTGCTTAATGACTTTTTTCTATTTGGCTGAGGTTTTTGCCATAAAAAGCTTTGCTTTTGAACCATAACAGGGGATGTGCTGCTTTGGTTGGCCCAGAACTCCACCAAGAGTTTGGACATAATAGCACAGTACTGGCAGTTGGTTGCGCAGCCAGAAGATCCTCGTTCCGGTGATTACGGATACTCCAAAGACAACATGCGGAGTTTCGGGGCATCCCAAGGCGCCGCTGTCTATAACGCCATCCAGGATGCTGGAGACAGGAATGTCAGCGTCAGGTAAGCAGAATTGTGTGTGGCCATTCTTGTTTTAATTAAGTTCTTCTTGAAAGATTGAATCTTTAATTTTCACAGGCTACTGCAGCACTCAGGTGTTTACCCTGATTTCACTAAAGAACCATCTGACTTGGCTTCAGGGAGGCCAAACGTGGAGAATGTGACTTTGTTACTGGGTGATTGGTGGGGCTCAGGCATAGTCCATGCCAAGGTTTGGATTTCTGATAGAAAGGATGCGTACATTGGGTCTGCTAATAATGATTGGAAATCCCTCACTCAGGTAATACTGTGATTTTACTCTTCCACTTGATTCTTTTGTGGTGTTGGTTTGCAATTCAATTAGTCCTGATTGTGGAATGGCTGCAGGTTAAGGAACTTGGGGTTTATCTTGTGGATTGTCCCAGAATAGTAAGGAAGGTTGAAACTTACTTTCAGAACTTGTGGACACTTGGGTCTCTTAATTCAACTGATTATACAAGAACTGTGGTGGATCAGCAATGGCAAGTTAACAGAACAGTTCCATGCTGGTCACATTTCCTAAGTCATAAAGAGAGGTGTAGGTATGTTGGAGGTTTCTTCTTTTTTCTTCTGCCGTTAAGATTTGAGGATCTGTTGGATTGAACTGGTCTGTTTAGCTTCTTTATATCCCTAACCATATCATTCTAAAAATCACAGGTCACCACTGCCTCGATCTGTGGAGATTCCTCATACTTTAGGCTATCCTGTGTTATCAGATCCACACATCTTTGATATACCAATTGAAACTTCTGGACACAACTATTCAAATTTGCAGCCTCAACTGAGCTACCTATCTTTTGCTCCTCCTGAGGTAATTGACCAATCTTTGGACTTTATGTCTACTTCTGGTTGTCAATTGTCGTGTAAAAGGTGAAATGGAAATCAATTATTCACTCATTTTCTTTTGAATGATTTAGAATGGATATGAGCAACTAGTCTAGCATATACTTCATATTTTGCAATGTGATAAAATGGGCAATACTGGCTTCTGGAGAGAAAAATTGCACTGGATTTGTTTTCAAACATGGTCCGAATGTGAAAGCAGTGACATCATTCTGCTGATATCAATCACGATGGACTATCAGTTACCAATTTTAATGATCCATTGCTATTTATGCATTCACAATTTTATGTGGTACTTTCTGCTTATGCTGTCTTGTTCTAGAGCAACATTCAGTTAAATAGTTCCATATCTGCTTTAAAATAGACGAAATGCCCAAAGCTTGCTGCTAATATTAACAATTTATTGACCTCTTGATGCTTTGTCTTCTTTGTTGATATATCTGGATCTGCTTCGCAGCTATCATTTGGCAGGTACCAGACAGATGAACAGGCATGGATTGATACAATTAAATCTGTTGGAATTGGAGGGACAGTCATGATAAGTACCATGGACTGGCTTGGACAGTCACAATATTCAAAGCAACCGGTTTACTGGTCATCCATTTCCTCTGCAATATCAGAGGTAATCATGTTTTAATAAGTTCATATTTTTATTCCTCTTCGAATTATTGCAGTTCTTATCACATAAATTTTGTCACTTATCAAAAAAAAAAAAACCACCAAGCTTATAGATGAATTCGTCGATCTTGTTGTGCACATTGTACTCCTTTTCTTTTATCAAACTGCATATTGTGCCCCTTGGACATTTTTTCTGCTCCACTGAGGATACGTTCAATTTGTACCAGGAAAATCTTGATGTCTGATAAACTGAATTTATGGTTTGATGCATTGGTGATATAACAGGTTGTTTTCTCCAAGCATGCAACCGTGAAGATACTAGTGGCATACTGGGCGCATTTCATCAACAACACAGATACATATCTCAAGTCTCTGCTGTACTCCAATGTCCTCTGCTCTTCTTCCAAGTACCACTGTGCCGGCAAAGTAGATATAAAATACTATGTGGTTCCGGGTTACAACCTGACAGGGCCTGCCATTAGCAATGGAACTAGCACAGGAAACATCTACCCTGGTTTTACCAGAGTCAACCATGGAAAATATGCAGTCAGTGATGTTCGAGCTCATATTGGGACTAGCAATCTTATATGGGACTATTTCTACACAACAGCCGGTATCAGCTTCGGGACCTACAACCCTGCCATTGTTTCACAGCTTCAAGCAATCTTTGATGCCGATTGGAATTCACCTTATGCTGTTCCAGTGGAAGAGCTGGAGGCAGGGCATTCTTTTTCAAGCTGAAAACTTGAAAAAGGGTTGGAATTTGGAAGCAAAATGTTCAACCAAAACCAGCCAAAAGAATTGCTAAACAAAGAGAGCATATGGGATTTGTAATCTTTGGTTGATCATCTGCTAAGGCTAAACAAATTTAAGAAAAATTTCAGGACTACAATGGACTTAGAGCTACAGAGTTTGTCATAATAACTTGGAAAAAAGAAAGAAAAACCAATGTCTCAGACTGATTTTTGAGTTTAGCGGCCTATTAGGATTCTATTTCTCTTTAGTGACCGGCACATTTACGGTTTAACTACTTGGTTTTCATACTGACTTGTAATTAGGAGTGGAGGACTTTTTTTTTTCCGAGGGTCCCATTAAAAAATAAAAATGTTATTTCTTGATGCATTCGGAATCCTAGTATTAGTGACATTAATTACCGTACAATTTTGACTGAAAATTTTATTTTGTTTCTTTTATTGCCCATCCAGTATCCAGAAAAATAAATAAAAAATAGATTTCATATCTATTTGTAATTATTTTCTATACTCATTTTTTTCTTGTATAAACGTCATTATATACCTTCACTTTTTTATTACAGTGAGGATTAATAATTTTTTATTCACTTTTTCCTTTTGATTACCCATGATCTCTTCCAAAAAATTATATTAATTATATTCTTTATCTTTATTTTTTTCCATATACATTTTAATTATTCTAATACTGAATTATGTTTCTTTTACGGTAGAGTTTATTATATGGGGGTATATATTCTATTCATTTATTACTATCGTAAACGTTTTAAATTTGGAGAAAAAATAATTTTTTTTTCGTCCACCAATAAATAAGCAACCAAAAATGTTCTTTTTTTAGGATAAAATTTCCAGTAAACTTGAGAGTTAATTATCAAAAGATTGATTTAAAAAAAAATAATTATCAAAAGATTGCCCAGATATACCAAGGGAAAAAAATCTGTTCTTTCCAAATAGGGTGACAATTAATACTGGTCAAATAACATGGTGTACAGTAGGTTTTTCCCTTTTCAGGAGAACAACAAAACCATAAATATCGCACCCTTGGCAAACAAGTCAAGCTGCGCGGCAAAATCTCTACCCGGACAACAATTACAGGAGTAGATTCTATAATTCGTCGTCAGTAATTAGCCAGTGAAAATGGCAGACACAGCAGAACAAGAAAAGGAGAAAACTTTTGCAGATTTAGGGTTATGCGATGAACTGAGAGAAGTGTGTGAAAAGCAGGGATGGAAAAACCCAAGAGAGATACAAGCAAAAGCCATCCCTTGTGCCCTTCAAGGCAGAGACTTGATTGCTATTTCACAAACAGGTACCGGAAAGACTGCTGCTTTCGCTCTTCCAACGCTGCAGGCACTCATCCAAGCCTCGCATCAATCTTCCAGGCCACTAGCCTTCTTTGCCTGCGTCCTCGCCCCAACAAGGTTAATTTGATTCATTAAAAGGAAAAAAAAAATGTCTTTCAATATTGTTCCTTGTAATTAATCCCGTTTTGTTTATATGATAATTGGGTTGATTATAACGTATTTGGCGTGGTTTTAGGGAATTGGCTGATCAAATAGCTAAGCAGTTTCGATCTTTGGGTAGTGGGATTGGTGTAAAATGTGCAACGGTGAGTAAACAAGTCTTGAAATCTCAGTATTATATATATTCTGCGCCTGCTCTGTTCACTATCCAATTGTTGTTAATCCATTAGACGACAACCTTATTGTAAGTGAACACTATTATACTGAACCTCCAGGGCCTAGAGGTTGACTCATTAAGCTATTTAGGTGGATAAATTAACTGTGTCTCCAGTTCAATCATTATTCCGTTTCTGGATTACCTAAGACCGTGAAGCAATATCTTAATTTCAATTACTTTGATGTTCGGTTCTGTATATTGAGTTGCAGCTAGCTATTGAATGGAAAACTCTTGGTTATTCTTTTAGCAATGTTTTTATTGTTCTTTTTCAATAGCTCATTGGAAAGGATGACATGGCGCAGCAGGCTATTGCCCTGGCAAAGCGACCACACATTATTGTAAGTATCTTTTTCCGGCTGTGAATTTTAGATATGAGGCGCTTAATATTTTTCCTTGAATATGACTGACTGTCAATGAAGTTTTTAACCCCATTATTCACACAATTTCTTTTTCTTTTTGTAGGTTGCAACACCCGGACGCCTTTTGGATCATATGAAAGAAACCAAAGGATTTTCCCTCCGCTCGTTGAGATACTTGGTATGTATCTATATTATAACATCACAAGTTGTTACAATCCCAGGCTTAAAAAATAATACACGTTCACCTTTGGGATTTTTCTCAACTTATTTTCACATTTAACTCCCAATCTCAATTATTTTTGTTGGCACTAGTCTCAACTCAAGCCTCCATATAGAGTAGGCTTGCTATAGCTTTCTATAAGCCATCCAATCAAAATGTTTGTATCGCATTGCTTTTGAAAGCTACTACTTGAATCACTTATTTGACTGTTCATGTCTATTTCCATTTTTTAACAACAGATCCTGGATGAGGCAGATAGGTTGTTGGATGATGAGTTTGAAAAAGTTATGGATGAAATTTTGAATGGGATCCCAAGTAACCGGAAAACCTATTTGTTTTCAGCAACAATGACGAGAAAGGTTTGTAGCATTTGCAATGAGCAGATAATGGACTGTTCTTGAACACTGCGGTTGATTATTCATGTGGTGCAATGATTTCACTTTTTTTCACAGCTGATTACTACTGTTTTAATTGCTTTACATTTTAAACAATACGGAACGATTTTTATAATGTTTGAAAGTAATTTACAAAGTTGTTAAGTTAAGATTGGACGTTGAACGAATCCTTGCCCTGGTTTTTCAGGTGCAGAAGCTACAGAGGGTTTGTTTAAAAAATCCTGCAAAGGTGTGATCCTGCAATTCTTACCTATTGTTTAATTGTTCGGACATGATTGTCCTCGCCATTAATAACATGCCTGCAAATTCTAATGATTTCAGATAGAAATATCTTCCAAATATTCCACTGTCGAAACCCTGAAGCAGCAATTATGGTTTGTTCCAACTGTTTACAAGGTTTCTTTTTTTTTCCGTTGTCACATTGATTTGCCCTTGTCTTGCTTGCAGTAAAGTCTGCTATGAGGTTCACTTTTATATTCTGTGCTTGCAGGAATGCTATCTTGTCTATCTACTGCATCTGAAATTTGAAGCCACAACTATGGTGTTCACTCGGACATGCGATGCAACTATATATCTGGCCACGATTCTTCGAAATCTGGGTCTACGTGCAGTCCCCATCAATGGGCACTTGAGTCAGGTATGAATATTGTATACTATCATATATTTATATTGGGTTTGCTTTGTAATTAATTTCTTTCCACAATCCTTTCTCTTTCCTCCAATTTCTGTTGCCTTAACACTATTCTTATAACTACTGATGACTTCTTAGCCCTGACCCCATTTGATGAATGTTTTTGACAGTCAAAAAGATTTGAGGCCTTGAACAAATTTAAATCTGGCCAGTGCAACATTCTCATATGCACTGATGTTGCAAGTAGAGGACTTGATATTCCATCCGTCGACATGGTTGTTAATTACAATATTCCCGCACAACCGAAGGTTAGCCTACTAAAGTATCCCCAATATTGCCTCGTACTGTTATCTGGCTCTTTGCAGATTGCAAGTTCATTTATTACAACAACAGGTTTGGACATTATTATATCCAAAAGTTTCAGGCACTTACATCTAAACTGTCAGATGTTAAGAAGCATATATATCTATTTCTACGAAGACAAGAGGAGAGACTGGTCAATCAATTTGCGGCTTGTTACATTTGTTGTCTCTTTACTGATCTTGGGTGACTGACAGGATTATGTTCATCGCGTTGGTAGAACTGCTCGAGCTGGACGATCAGGGCTTGCCATCTCGCTTGTAACCCAGTTCGAAGTCGAACCTTTTAAGGCTATAGAGAGGCATCTTGGTGATTAGACACTCTATTTTATATCTGGGATCATATTGAAAAGGAAACCTACTGCAAAAACTAAATACTATGCTCTCGTTCAGGTCATGAGATGCCGGCATTTCCAACTCATCATTGTGAGGAAGCCATGCTAGTGCTGGATCGGGTTGAAGAAGCCAAACGCATTACTAATAGGGTTTTTACTTCTTTTAGTTGTTATTTGATTGTGAATGTGATTAATCACTATTCTAGTTTTATAACTTAGTCTCATTATTCTCACTATCATCTGGAACTGAAATTCTACAGCAACTGAAAGAAGCTGGAGATAGGAAGAGAAAGGGCAGAAGAGGTGAAGATGAGGATAAGATAGAGAATTATTTAGGCAACAAAAAGCATAAGAAGCATAGGATGCCGAAGAGAAACTGAGACAGCCAAGTCAGTTGGTTCGAATGTTCATGTGAAGCGTTTTTGTGGCATAGTTTCTGTTCCTCAAAGCCAGGGCTTGGAGTGGGATGATTTTGCTTTCAAGATTTTTATTTTATTTTATATGTAAAAAATGCTACATACTCTGTCAGGATAGCAAACCATTACAATCTTTTGCTAAGTTGGGATCATTATAATTAGTTGATAACCCAGTTTGCATACTATTAGGAGCCGAACAAGCAGAAATCATTTTGGTTTTGGAGTTAGATTTGTATCTTTTTTTTTTTTTTTTTGAACCAGAGTTAGAGTAGCAACTGGAGTTGTACTATAAAGACAAATAATTATAAACGTCTACCAGTGAAATTCGAACACAAAAGCTCGCGTTGTGAGAGATCACAGTACCAGTTTCTGACAACAAAAAAAGTTCACAATACCAGTTGAAATGTTTTTATTGGTTTTTCCATTTGTTATCAAAGGGAATTTTCAATGCACACCAGGATTTGAATCCGAGACTAAGCGGAAGTAATTCGAATAACCCTACCTTGAACCCCACATTGGTATAGTACCAGTAAAAATGTTGAATCGTAAGTCTCGCATACCCACAAATCCACTGGAAAACAAGAAAAGGAAAAAATAGTTGAGGATTTTGGATCCAATAATACAAAAAACGGGCTTCTAATTGCACTCGGTCGCAGTCCAGCTCAAAAGAAGATTCTTATCCTTAACCTACAAAGTGGACTAGAGGAAAAGGATCCCTATTAATATTGGCCCAATGTTACAAGACTTTGGGCCAATAGCCCGCCAGCCACATTTCGCACCCTCAACCTACAACGTCACCCGGCCAAGGAAGAGGAGAAGCTGCAGGGAATCGAACACAGTAGGAGGAGTAGTAGCCGGAAAAGAACATTACACAAAGAGAGACACTCCAGTGGAAGAAAAGTCGCCCCCACACCAGAGCGAGATATAGAGAGATGCAGAGACTAAATGGACTGGTCAAACTGAGGAACTCCCTCGATAAAAGAATTGGGTTTCTCTCTTCTCAGAGAAACTTGTCTGCTCTACCGAGCTATGCCTCCCATGATGACACCCAAGACCAGGTCTTCCTATTTCTCTCTCACTCTTCCTCTACAAGAAATGTTTGTTCTGCTAGAAATTCTTGGTACCCAAATTGAAAGTTTTGTACTTTTGTGATACAAGTTTTACTCTCTCTCTCTTTTTTTTTTTTTTTTCTTTTATATCGTGGGTGCAATGCAATTCAGGTTTTGGTTGAAGGCAGAGCAAAATCCAGAGCTGCTATTCTTAATAGACCGGATTCTCTGAATGCCGTTACTATTCCTATGGTTTGCTTACGCTTTCTCTTGTCTTTTTACATTTCATGTTAAGTGTTATTTTAGTTCATAGTTCATGGCTGTATTGGTATTTTTCTTATATGCGTTTAAACATATTCAGGCTGCTTATTTTTGCAGGTGGCTCGGCTGAAGAGACTCTTTGAATCGTGGGAAGAGAACCCCAATATTGGATTCGTAATAATGAAGGTATATTTGGAATTTTGTCCTCATAAATGGTTATTTGTGTATTCTAGGTTGTTACTTCGTTTAAAATCTTCGACTGATATCTTAGAGCATTCCAATTGCAGTTTTCGTTCTCTAATAGTCATTAATGCTTCAATTTGGTCTTCCTTGTTTACTGACATGCTTGCTTCGAATATTGTAAAGGGTAGTGGGAGGGCTTTTTGTTCGGGTGCAGATGTTGTTTCCCTCTGTCAGTTGCTTAATGAAGGTGAGTTATCTTCCTAAGTCATCTTCCTAGCTTTTGATTTATTGATGAATGTTGAGAAGAACCAACTTGCAATTATTGTTATTTATCAAAGCAACAATGATTACCTGGCATCCAAAATGTCGGATCTTTAAGATGTATAAAAATTTCTGCAACACATCAAGTAATGTGCTTTGCTGACCAGTCTTTGGTGGATAATCTGCTGTCAAATTGTATAAAATAGTCAATCCATTTGGTATTAAGGATTGTTTTTTATCATTACCTCTTCACTTTGTATAGAACTCGCTCCCTTTGTGACAATTTGCAACGTGATGAGTGATTCTGATTTCCTTTCCATAAAAATGTGTACAGGGAGAATTGAAGAATGCAAAACATTTTTCCAGACATTGTACAAATTTGTCTACCTACAAGGAACATATCTGAAGCCAAATGTAAGAAACAACTATTTACGAAATTTCTATGTTGATGTCTCCAACCAATTTATATAAATTGTATAATCTGTTCTTTCACTTTTGGTTTGTTCATCCTGTTTGTGCCACAAAACTTTTTCCCCACAGTTTGCTATTGCATTGCATAGGTTCAAGGATGCTTAAATTGTGCCGGTTTTATTGTTGTGTGATGTTCTTACTTAACTTTGATTGTATCTTTTAATTATTTCCTTTCAGGTGGCTATTTTGGATGGTGTGACAATGGGATGTGCAGGTGGAATTTCTCTTCCTGGAATGTTCCGTCTGGTGACAGATAAAACTGTAGGTGACTGGTGCTACATTCTAATTCTTGCTGCATTTTTTCTCTAGTATGTTGATTCTTCTTGTACTCGTGCTTGTCCTTATTCTTCTATGTCAATTCCATCTGGTGACAGATAAAACTGTAGGTGGCTTTTGTGTCCATTTCCCAAACAATCAGTGTATGTTCTTGTGTGGCACGACTATGATATTGCGAACACTAGCCAAGGCAAGGTGGCAATGTGGGCCATTAGTGTTATATGTTGCTTACATTTACAGTCTCATAACCATGAGTGAAAGTAGATATAGCGCTCTTGTTTTGATAAATTATTAGGACATTTCTAGTCTTGCCTTTGTCATGCAACCAAAGCTTAAGATACAATCAAAAGATATCACTCTTTGCTTTGTGAACTCATTTCCTGTAACAACAAAGCCATAGAGTTATCAGAACCAATCAGGAGCGGAAACCATCTCAATGAATTGGTTGTTCTTTCCCTGGAAATCTGAAGGAATGCAAAAACCATAGAATGCATTCAAAAACTTGCAGTGAGACAAATTGCTTCTGACATGTGTCCGTACTTTGCAGGCCTTTTCTAGTCCAGAGGTTCAAATTGGTTTCCAACCCGATGCGGGTGCTTCCTTTTATCTATCTCGCCTACCTGGTTACTTGGGTAATTACAATTTGTAAAATTTTACGTATTCCATTTTTGTTGTTGTGCCAAGATACATATTGAAATTTCATTTTAGGTACTTCTAATGCTAGCATTCTTTGTTTCAGGGGAATACTTGGCTCTAACAGGGGATAAGCTCAATGGCGTGGAAATGATTGCCTCTGGTCTTGCTACTCACTATGGATTAAATGCGGTTCACACTGCACTCTATATGGTGTTTCTTCATTCTATCCTTATTCTTCTGCCTTCAAACTTAAAAAGTCTTAACTTCCTGTACAGAGGCTTGCAATGATTGAAGAACGCCTAGGTAATTTGCTCACAGATGATCCCACTTTAATAAAGACTTCACTGGCACAATATGGTGACCTCGTCTACCCAGATAAGACAAGCATCCTTCATAAGTAAGTCTTATCCTTTTGTTGCACTTGCTGCATCCTTTTATGCACATATTATGCGTTGCTTGTGAAATTGCAGCACCTGTAATTGCATTTTGGACATAATTCCTTCTCTTGTGGATATTTGCCACCATCAATGTGTATATGCTACATAATCTGGAAGAATAAGGTATAGCTTTGAGGCAAAGTTAGGAGTTAGAGCTATTAACCCATGGTTGTGTTTCTGAAGATTAGCACCATATATTAGCACCAAAGAGCTATAAATCTTAAACCCACAGGTTTCTGTCTAAAGACTAGTTCCATAGAAGGTATCGATGATTTCAATTGCATCTGAAGATTGCTGTTGAATGCTGAACATATAAGTGTGAGTAAATAACTGGTGATGAGGGGTTTCACTGATAATTTGATCGACCTCTGATGTTGTCAATGAGTAATGTATAATGAAGGAGATTTTACAGTTTTATTTCTACTCAAGTTTTTCTTTACCTGTAAGTGAAACAGTTAATTTATTAATAGTTGCTGCTATCATGCCTTTTTGCCATGGAGATCCTGCATAGTTTTTTTCTCCAAATTGCAATTGCCATATGGGATTGCCTGTTCAGTATCTACTAGTAAATTGAAATGGCATCTATTATGGACATCTACTCATGGAATCTCTTTCTTAAGCATTCTTGCAGACAGCATTATAGATGATTCATATACAGGATAGATGTATCCAACTTATCTTGGCTTTCCACCCCTGTGGTAATCATTTCTTACCTTTGGTTTTCCAGGATAGCGAGAATTGATAAATGTTTCAGTCATGACACAGTTGAGGAAATTATTGATGCGCTGGTCAGCTTCATTTTCTATGTGCTTCATGTGTGATAGTCAATGTGTCCAAAGTTTTCTCTGTTTATATACATTTTGAACTTTGGTCTTTTCAGGAAAATGAGGTGGCTGTTACTTATAATGAATGGTGCAAAAGAGCCCTAATGAAAATGAAAGATGCATCCCCACTTAGCTTAAAAGTGACCTTACGATCAGTAAGTTAATACTATCAATGACTAAGTTGGCGTTTAGATGTGGGAATTATCATAACTCGAGTTGTTTCTTTGGCACTTAGATAAGAGAAGGTAGATTTCAATCTCTTGACCAGTGCCTTGCTCGTGAATATAGAATATCCCTGGCTGGGATATCGAAAAAGGTCTCCGGTGACTTTTTTGAGGTACTCTACCAACTTATTGTTCATGTGGATCAATTCGTGCATTACTGCTTCAATTTGACCGTCCAAATTAATCCTCCAAATCGCTTGTGAATAGGGTGTACGAGCTCGGTTTCTTGATAAGGATTTTGCTCCAAAGGTACACGGTCTGCTTTTTGTATCATTATTTCTTATGGTGGTCATCTTTCTGAGCTAATCTCTTACGTGATTCCATTTCCAAAATGCACAGTGGGACCCTCCAAGTTTGGAAGAAGTAAGCGAAGACATGGTAGACTGCTATTTCTCCCCGCTTGGTGAGGTGGAACCGGAACTGGAGCTGCCTACTTCCACACGAGAACCTTATATCTAAGAGATGATGGATCCATAAATTCAAGCAGTCACACAGCTTAAGGAATCATCAGATTTGAATTAAATATCTGCTCGAACATTCCTACTGGATGCGTGATGACATAATCGAGCCATCTCGAAGAGTTCTCCGTAGAACTTACTGGCTTGTAACATGATGTTGTAGTAGCTAGCTGTGAGGAAATTCATTCGCTTTCATATCCTTGGTTTTTGTTCAGGGATTCTATTGTTAGTCAATAACCATATGGCAAATTTTGCAGCAGTGATGCAGAAATAGGATTTTGTTGGTTCCTCCATTGCGTGTTATGGACAAGTGGTAAAAACTGATGCCTTGTAATGTTAGAAAATTATATTCCCATGACAAATGGATCAGTATTTGTATCACAGGTGCCTTATTGGTAAACCCAGACATTTTTTTTTTTAGTATTAGCCGGTCCAATATTTTCTGTTGTGTTAGAAAGAAAACAACTTGAACCTAGATGGGTTGGCTTAGATGAGATCAGTTGGGCCTTGATTGCGTTTCTTTGTCTTTTACTATTCAACTATTGTGGGCCTCTGAACTTAAAAGAATTTGGATGCCGCTTTTAGGCCCAATTGCTAACTCGATTTTGGGAGCCATAGTACGATTTGTTTTTTTTTTACAAAAAGAAGAAGAAAGTAGGAATTTTAGCGCTCAAAAAGTCATTTAAATATACCCATGTCTGAAATTTGATGATGAAGAGTTTATGATGAACACACTACTGAAAAACCAGGTTCTAAGTCACAACAACACCTCAAGGCCACTTCCATTCAAATTTGTTGAACTCCTTTTTCCTCGTATTCTCGTCCAGCAACTTCGTACAAATACTTTACATGATAAACATGAGACCAAGGATCGCCAGCCAGACAACTTCTTCCGTCTCCACAAGAGCAAAGGCCAGCACCTCCTCACTAACCCCCGCGTCCTCGACACCATTGTCCGAAAATCGGCAATTAATCCCACCGACACCGTCCTAGAGATCGGACCCGGAACCGGAAACCTCACTCTCAGGCTTCTTCAGGCCGCTTCCAAGGTTGTCGCCGTGGAAATCGACGAACGAATGGTCAAGTTCCTCCAAGAACGCGCATCGGAGCAAGGGTTGCAGCACAAGCTCAGCGTAAGATGAAGTCTCATTATGTGTTCGATGAAATGCCTCAAAGAAGATGTCTTTTTTGCATTTTGTGCTTTTATGGCCTTAAAGAAATGACCTTTTAAAGAATGGCTAAATGGGTTTGTTTCAGGTTACTCGCGAGGACGCGTTGAAGGCTGAGTTCCCTCGGTTTGACCTTGTAGTGGCAAATATACCTTACGGTATATCATCGCCTCTTGTGACCAAGTTAGTCTACGGGGAAGGTTACAACTTTCGAAGTGCCACGCTTCTGCTTCAGAAAGAGTTTGCCCGGCGGTTGTTGGCCAAGCCTGGTGATTCTGAGTTCAATAGATTGGCTGTGAACGTGAAGTTGGTGGCTGAAGTGGAGTTTGTGATGGATGTGAGCAAGAGGGACTTTGTCCCTTGCCCTAAAGTTGATTCTTCCGTGGTCATAATCCGGCCAAAATCCGAAAATGAAATCCCATCCGTCAACCTTGATGAATGGCGGGCTTTTACTAGATCCTGTTTTAACAAGAAAAATAAGACACTGGGGGCTACGTTTAAGCAGAAGAAGAGGGTGATGGAGCTGTTGAATTTGTCCCAAATGAGGGAATCGGAGGGCGAGTGTAGACGCGGTAGTAATGATGGCTATGATTTCGTTAAGGATGACAATTTGGATGACCAGAGTGATGATGAAGATTGCATAGCATATTCCTACTCCGAAACGGAATTGACTATGTTCAAAAGGAAGATTATTGAGGTTCTAAAAACTAGTGGCTTTGAAGACAAGAGACCTTCAAAGCTCTCTATTGAAGATTTGTTGAACTTGCTCTCATTGCTCAATGGAGCTGGAATATATTTTCACGACCTAAAAGGGGCGGAAAATGCTGACAATAATACTGTTTTAAACAGAAAGGATATGGAATAAGAATCCGCTCTTTCTAACTTGTTTTAGTTAAATTGTATTTCCTGTTTTACACTTGTGTTGACGGAGATACTCTTCTGGTATCTAAGAAATTGTATTTCCTGTGAAAAGAGGCAGAAAGAAGAAAAGTTTTGGGTTCAATTGTTTTAGGCGCAAGGATGAATAGTTTGTATCAAACATTCTCAAAAGTACTATTACTTTTTGCCTCTGCACATTACATAACTTCGTTTCCCACCAAGGCAGGTCTGAGTTGGCTGCCAATACTAAGAAGAGTTTGAGCCGATTCCAATGCCTTTCTACCTCCAAGCTCCAATATCTTCTCACACATCAAATCCATCTCCTCTTCCGCTGGCCTAGTCAAAGAGCTTTGACAGGATATATTTTTGGGTCTCTTGTGGTAACCACAGTTGTTACCGGCATCAACAGGGGTGATACCAAGAGGACTTTCTGGCCCATGTCGTCTCTTAACTACTAGCTCTGGCATGTCATGGTCATGTTCTCCTCCGTATGTCACCAGAGTGGTTGTAGAACTAGCTGTCGACCTCTCAACTTGCTTGCGAGCAGGACATCCTGAAGATGTGCATCTGTAATAGCTCCTAACAAGTAACCAAAGGAGAGAGAATCTAAGGTTATGAATCATTCTTGAACCAACTTAGAACTGGTAATAAAATTTATTGCTCATGGGCGAAATTAAGGTACTGACTTCTAGAACTCTGCGAGTGCTACTAGCCAAAAAGAAGCATAACTACATCAGTACGTTAAGGCTTGTGCACACTTGTGAACAAAAACATGTCCGTATAAATGACCCATTGTACATTTAGATTGAATATCTACCTGAACTGAGAATTCCCCTTAACGATCTTCTGGCCATACTTGCGCCACCTGTAGCCATCACATGAGCTTCTCCCTTCAGGAGCAGCATATACAACAACTTTAGGTTCGTTAATAGCTTCCAACACAGGGTCTGAACGTAGGCCACCTCTTTCTTTACTCCTGCTCATTCATCAGTAATATGCTTGAGAAGGATGAAGAGTAAAACCTCGAGAAGTTGACAATTTCCTTTTCCCTGAAAAAAGAAATGAACAAAAAAAAGAGTCTTCTAACTTACCCTCCTTCCAGCCTGTGCTCGTCAATGTCCTCTTCCAGAACCTCACTGGCAGCATTTTCAAAGGAACTATTTTCCTGGGGTCCCCTAAAATTGGAGCAATAACTGAAGTCAACAAGTAATTAGCTCAAAGCTAATACACCCATCTATCTATGAACATGAAATATAGGAACAAACATAATTCTTCTAGGTTAACTTACAGTACTTTTGAGTCTGGCCGATCAGTATTTTGATACTTCATGTTGATTCCAACATTCCCCTCATAACTGCCTGAACTCTGCTGCTCTGTTTCAGATCTCTGCTGTGAGGATTGCCTGCCATCAGACAAACAGCTTGACGTCTTATGATCTACATTTTGAACTAAAACGTCTGCTGTATGACTGCACACAGCAGGCTTGGTGGATGACACAAATCCTCTTGACCGATTGCCTTTACTTGGAGGAGGGTCGTGCTTATGAGTTCCTATATACACGATATTGGTAACTACTAGCTCTGGCATGTCATGGTCATGTTCTCCTCCGTATGTCACCAGAGTGGTTGTAGAACTAACTGTTGACCTCTCAACTTGCTTGCGGGCAGGACATCCTGAAGATGTGCATCTGTAATAGCTCCTAACAAGTAACCAAGGAGAGAGAATCTAAGGTTATGAATCATTCTTGAACCAATTTAGAACTGGTAATTAAGGCACTGACATCTAGAACTCTGCAAGTGCTACTAGCCAAAAAGAAGTATAATTACATCAGTACGTTAAGGCTTGTGCGAACTTGTGAACAAAAACACGTCCGGAGAAATGACCCATTATACATTTAGATTGAATATGTACCTGAACTGAGAATTCCCCTTCACGATCTTCTGGCCATACTTGCGCCACCTGTAGCCATCACATGAGCTTCTCCCTTCAGAAGCAGTATATATAACATCTTTAGGTTCGTTAATAGCTTCTAACACAGGGTCTGAACGTAGGCTACCTCTTTCTTTACTCCTGCTTGTTCGTTAGTAAAATGGTTGAGAAGGATGAAGAGTAAAACCTCGAGAAGTTGACAATTTTTTTGCCCCAAAAAAGAATGAACAAGAAAAGGAGTCTTCAAACTTACCCTCCTTCCAGCCTGTGCTCGTCAATGTCCTCTTCCAGAACCTCACTAGCAGCACTTTCGTAGGAGCTATTTTCCCCCCTAAAACTGGAGCAATAACTTTAGTCAACAAGTAATCAGCTCAAAGCTAATATATCCATCTATATATGAACACGAAATATACCAACAAACATAATTCTTCTCGGTTAACTTACAGTACTTTTGAGTCTGGCCTATCAGTATTTTGATACTTCACGTTGATTCCAACATTCCCCTCATAACTGCCTGAACTCTGCTGCTCTGTTTCAGATCTCTGCTGTGAGGATTGCCTCACATCAGACAAACAGCTTGACGTTTTATGATCTACATTTTGAACTAAAGGGTCTGGTATATAACTGCACACAGCAGGCTTGGTGGATGAGACAAATCCTCTTGACCGATTGCCTTTACTTGGAGGAGGGTCGTGATTATGAGTTCCTATGTACACGATATTGGTAACATATCCAGAGCCATCACACTGTTGAACCTTCTTTTTTGCACTGCAGTTAGGGTGTGAACATCTATAATAGCTTCTGGAAGTGTTGGAACTCTTGACCTGCTTCTTTCCATACTTCCTCCAACTATAGCAATCAATAACTGGACTGCTATTAACACTAGAAGGAAGATGCGTACTATGATCAGATATTTGTTTGTTTAGGACCACTCTAGGGGCATCTTTATGTGCCAGCGGAAATGGTTCTGGTGCCTTGGGGGCTGAATGGGGCATGGATGTTGCTAGTTGCGGTGATAACCCTGTGGAACGAGTAGTAGCACAACAGGATTGAAGTTCCAACACTGGCTCCTGTTCCTTTTGTGAGCCTGTTAGTTGGGACATCTCACATTGCCCCTACAAATTTTAAACAGACATCTCCTAAGAAATTGAGAATCTAAATCGGAGCCCTGTAAGTAACAACCCGGATAGGGACATTTCTGGTTATCTTGACATCAGTTGCAGCCAGAGCTGGAACAGGATGATACAGTGACTAATTCTTATAGACCACTAAGCGAGTAAAACTATATGTGTATGAGTTTTCAATAGATGATTAGTATAATGGAAAGGGCCAGTGAAAATTTCAGGGTTATTCCAAAACAAGAAAAGAAAAGGTTGCATATAATCCACTTTTCGGGAATGAAGAACCAAAATAAACCAAGACTCAAACAACAAAACCACATAAACAACACCAAAGAACAATCTTTACGAAACCGAAAGAATACATATTCGCCAAAAAAGCAACAGTAATACAGAGTAAAATAAAATCCAAATGTAAAGCGAGTAAGCTGCTATAGCAGAAAATGAATAAGAAAGGTAGGAGATAAACCTGTTGGACTCCGGCAACCGAAGAATTGCCCACCATCACTCTCCGGAGGAGCTTAGAGAAAGAAGAAGAACAACCACAGATTACACAGGGCCGACATGCGAGAACTTGGTGGGGCAGTGGCTAGGTTTGGAATTTGGAAATGGATGAGTAGCTGCTACGTGAGTTCTATGCTGTGGTTTGTGCAGCTGTTTATCACATAAAAAAACAACTAAGATTCTTTCCTTTTTTTAAGACTGTTTTTGAGAAACCAGAGTGGCTGCCGTTTTGGCGGATGTTGCTTTGTGTTATAAGCAAGTATGTGTGGTTTGTGTCTTAATGATGGGTTATTATGGTGAGGAAAGAAAATAGTATAAGAGAGATACTAGAAGAAGAAGTTGACGGACGAGGTTTTTTTTTTTTGTGTTTAAAGTGGAGAGAGTGTACTAGACTCTAGTAGAGGCACCCACTAGACAGACAGGAGGCAGAGAGGAATAGGAACCAACACACCTGGGCCGCTTTCGCTTTTTTGACTCGTGTTGACCAATTAAGCGGTTTTAAATTCTCAAGTCCACTCTATTGGCTTTCTCAGCCTTTTCTCTCTCTCTCTCTCTCTCTAACTGTGTGCTTTGACCACCAACAGTTCTATTCTAACACTGCTCGCCACTTATTTGTTATTTATTATTGTCGTTATTATTCGAGTCCTTAGCTCAATTACCCTACATTTCCCCCTGTGGCTTCTTGGATTTACTCTGTTGGTGTTGTTCTTCTTGGTTTAGAACTTTAGGCGGGCAAGTTGACTCGTTCTTTTGTAGTGAAAATATTTTTGAAAGATACTGAAGTGCCACAACAACTCTTCTTCGTAAAGGGATAGAGTAATAAAGTTTCCCTGTGCAGAAAAGGAATATAATGGTTGGAATGGAAACCCATATCTGGCTATAACAAAGATATGGACCCCAAAATTGGATACTCTACAGATATGTAGAGAATCCAAGTTCACCATAAATATAAATCAGCCAACGTAGAGCAAGTAAAGAAAACGAAACACCATAAATTACCCAGCAAAAGGAACACGAGAAACAGATGAGCCTACTACTGCAGGAGTTTAGCACTTTACATACATAAGGGTTGGGTGAGTTAATAAGTTAGATAAGTACTTAATCATTCAACAAATGCGAGTCTCAAACTTCAAAGTGATGCCCATGCTGAAAAGCTCCTGGGACAACAACTTGGCCCCATAAGGCACATTGACCTTCACAATGTCATCAACAGACTCGCAGATGCGGCAATAGGGTCCCCTGATCTTCCGACCCCCGGGCACTGACCGTTGGATTACATTTGCCACGTTCTGGCATTTCTGGCATACATGCATCGCGGAGGAATCACTCAGAGTAAAAAGGCGCTCGTGAAGGTTTGCGGTAGCACCGTGAGCTATAAGGCAGTCGCGCTCCATCTCCCCAAACTTAATGCCACCAAAACGTTTGCGATCTGTAACAGGTTGTCTGGTGAGAGGGTGCACTGGGCCAGTGTTGCGAAACTTTACCTTGTCTTCTGCCATGTGGATTAGCCGCTGGTAGAACGTTGGACCCATAAATATGAGAGAACGAAGCTGTTCACCAGTTCGACCATTGTATACCCTTTCCTGTCCCCATCTTGAAAATCCAGCTCTAGCATGATTATTTAAGAGAATGTTAATCATTGATTATGATTTAAGGAGAACAAGAACAAAATTCGAAAACAGAAGCAAGAATAAGAATCCAAAGCATCAATATGGAGAAAATTCACAGTTTCATAAATTAGATTGCATGACATCAAGCAACTCTGGCAGTTAATTATTTGCAGGATTTGAATTTTCATGCTGTATTAACTAAACCCAAAGGAAACACCACCCACATTTTTTCCTTACCTTGCATCAAAGAAACCAAAAAAGGATAAAAGTAAACAAATGTCCAATTGCTTTTGTAAGCAGGGTGAAACAGAAATAGAAATAGAATTAAAATATATAGATTACCTGTGCAGCTGATTCGTGATGTCTTCAACAGAGGGAGTAGAGAAAGGGGTTGCATATCTCATCATGCCACCACAGGCAATCCCCTTTCCTAAAGCAGCCTCTAAGAGCTGACCAGGAGTTTGTCTTGAAGGAAATGCATGTGGATTTATGACAATATCAGGAACGATTCCTTGGGTTGTGAAAGGGAAGTTCTCTTGAGAATCCAAAAATCCTAGAACACCTTTTTGTCCATGCATGCTTGAGAACTTGTCTCCAAGACATGGAGGGCGAACCTGCATCACCAAATAAGGAATGTACCACTGTTAGTTAGAATGGAACACAACACCTAGTAGAGTATCCATTGAATTATCAATTAGCAAAATATGTGTGCGATTGGAGAAAAAATGATTAAAGCATGCACCCCGTCACTTTTTTGTCCATGCATTACACCTGTTATCTCTAGAAGGATGAATCCATTATCCATATTCCAACCAGCAGGTAAAGAAGTGCAGGTCCTACATTTACAAGAGAAATACAACTAGGACCATCTTAAAGGAGCTACAACTGTAATACACAGTGAGAAGTACCTGTCTCAGAGATACCACAGCAAAATTTTTCCCCTCATCATTGGAAGACAATACAACTTTCTGGACCATGCCCCGTTCAGTGTGCTTCAGTTTGACGCAATGATCTGCCCCCGACTCTGCACACCTCCCAATTACAATATCACCAGCCTGAAGATTGGCGCCAACAAAAGGAAATCCATCATCATCCAAGCTGTCAACTCGTCCAAATGTGCTCTGTATTTTACCAAAACTTAAACGATTCTCTCCTTTTCGCTTCTTATCATCCACTTCACTGTTATCAACCTCCGACTTGTAACTTCTTACATGCTCAGATCGAAACATACCGCGCTCTAAAGAGGCACGATTCATCACCAAGGAATCCTCTTGGTTGTACCCCAAGTGAACATTGACGGCAACAATAGCATTCTGACCATTGAATAATTCTGCCCTTGGTGTTATCCCATTGTGACCTAAAGGGTATCCAGGTTTTCCAAGACAATCAGAAGTTATTGTACGAAAAAGTGGTCTTTGGGGATAGTGCAACTGGTGAGATAGAGTATCCACCCTGATATTGGGATTTGTGGTTGAAAACCCAATCGCCTGCTGAGAATGTTTCTGAGCCTGGTAGAGTACCCTTTTTGCATGGTTATGATTGGCAAAGGGAATAATTCCACAACTTAAACCAAGTAAAAAAGACATGTCCAGTTCGCAGTGTGTATATCTCACTGGCTGGTTGCCTTCAGCTCCTTGTAAGAGAAATTTGAACCCCCATGCAGTACGACAGTCCTCTTCTTCTTCAGCTCCAATAAACTCTATAACACCTTCATCCAACAGTGAATCAAAGGTGAAATCTTTGAAGGCTTTTATCTTGTGTAAATTCTCAACAACTAAGAGAGGGCGTAATATCCTTCCAGCGTCAGTAAAAATGCGCACTTCTTTCTGCTGTTCATCCCTTTTTATTTCCACCTACAACAAAAAGCAGTTACCTGAGAGATAGGACAATAACGAAAGGAAAACCATGAAAATGCAAGAACATCAAGAAACTACTGGCATTCAGCATCTTAACACGAAGAACATATCTCCAGAAGTTCATAGCTATGATTTCCTCATGCTGTTATTGCTATTAATATCTTCAGAAGTTCTTGTGACCTAACATACCACAGCATTACTGACAGACACAAGACCAAGCTCAATGGTGCCACAAAACTCCCTGGGCCTTAACATCATGCAGTTTCTAATGGGAGTGCGACAATTAAAAAACTTGCCAAAAATTTGAAATCTTTATGAACAGAACATGAGACTACCTGATGCGGTAACTCTTTTGTGCGCCGCATGTGTCTTAACTCAGCAACAAAAGGGCAAGAATCATTGCAGACCCCAACCCACAGCCCATTCAGAAAAACTTTATCTTTCCCACCAAGTTTGGTACGAACATCATCAACCACCTTGTCCATTCCACATTCAAACAGCTTTTCAACCACAGGTTCTGATAGGTCTGTACTGACTAGTCCTGTGATGGCTAAATTCTTCACAAGCCCACAGTTCTCCCCATCAGGAGTAGAAAGAAAGCACACTCTACCCCAGTGAGATGGGTGTCTGCATCCAAAAAGTTACAAATCACAGTCAAAAGATATAATTAATTCCAGCAGCAAAATAAATATGTAACTTACGGGTATCGGGCATCTCCAACTTTCCCTGTGTATGGAACCTGATGCCGCATCTTCCGCAAATCCACCATTGTTTGCAGTGGATTTGCATGCCCGAGATTTGCCACAACACCAGAAGTTCTTTCCATTTTTTTGTAAGGATGTGACCAAGCACCAGTGGAGAATGCTCTCGTCATACCATTAGTCACTATGCAGGCATCCATATAGTGCTCAATCTCACGCACATCACGATCTCCATGCAGATCTTTCTGCAAAGCCTTAGCCATTCGCCTCCGAGAATGTAAAATATGGACTCTCAGCTCCCTCTCAAGCAACTCACCAGCCAACTCAAGCCTCTTGTTTCTAAAACTGTCTCTGTTATCAAACTTTCTTCGGCCAGTATATGCCTGAAAAAGAGACTTCACCATATATCCAAGAAAACGAGCCTTCTGCCTGGGACTCTGGAGACTGGGAAACAGATAGTTGCTGATGCAAGCTTCCACAGGCTCTGATGGTGGAAATTTGGTTTCCTTTATCTGTTTGCCAAAGTAATCAAGAGCATTTCTACCTTTCCGGAAGTCTTCGCATTTCTCGTCAGCATCTTGAATAGAGGCAAAAAGCGCATTCCTTATGCTGACATCATCAATCTCAAAGTCTATCAGATCAAAAACTTCTTTGTCAGATCTAACTCCAAGGGCAAATAAGAGTATCCACAAAGGGACTTGTGTTGCCAGGAAATATACAGAGACTGCTTTCTTCTCTCCTTTAACAAGCTCCATTTTGTCAAACTCCACCAGTTTTAAGCTTAAAACACTCCTGTTATATTCAGATCTGTATGAAATTGTCCAGCATGGAATATTAGTGATCCAAAGCCTCTTTGTACAGAGCCGCTCTTGTGCAACCAAAACCTGCAATAAGATCAATATTGTAATTATGAGAGAAGCAAGTTACGAATGTGGCACAGCAACATTAGCAATCAAAAGGATGCAACAGCCTGGAAATGTTTAATCCTTCAGAGAGAAAGCAAGAAAAATGAGAAACAACCACTTAATTCAAATCGTTGAAAGCACTGATCATTTAGTTCTCCTTCAGAAAATGTCATAATGGAATACAGTTCGACCAGCAGAGCCAAAAAAAGAATCATCACATTATTTTTGGTTTCTATCTACCAACCCCATATCAAAATATATTCGAAAGCAGCCACATTAAACTGTTTAAATTAGCAAAACATACCTTCTCTGCACCTTTGATCAAAAAATAGCCCCCGTGATCGAAATCACAGTCAGTCTTATTAATTGTTGTCATCCAGCAGAGGTCAGACTTCACCATCACAGGAAGCCGTCCAATTGTGATATCCTTTGTTTCAGTTTTTATAACATCCTTTTGAACAATTTCATCCATTCCGGTTTTGAATTTGTCACTCCTGACACGTTTCTGTGTGTACACCTGATATGTTTCCAAGAAAACAAAGGAGCAGCAATGTTGAAAGCCTTGTAACAAACAGAAAATAGTCAGCAATAGCACTTGTCATCTTCCAGCTGTGAATTACTACGCGTAGAAGAATTCACACAGTGACACGGTGCGGGTATCACAAAATTTTTAAAGACCGAATATACTAAAAACACATTAGAATGAGATCATGCACTTCTGTTCTTTCTAGTCAATAAGAGTCCACATCTCCAACACTCAATTGTACTACTTCAAAGAGAAACAGAAAGTGGTGGAAGAAGACCAGAACAAAATGTATCATTGAGACACACAATGTTTCAAGCTTTTTGCAACCATAGTTCAAATATGAAAAACCTCTAACCAAACTAAAAAAGTTCTGACCACCACCATGGTTGGCAAGTGACAAACAGACATTGATAATGATAGACAAGATACTGCAAGTCAAGATGCAACAAAACCTTAAGGAAGTAAGAAACATCAATACACAAACATATTAAAGTATTTGTGAAGACATACAACATCGCAAAAGCATTTAAAACCAATATGCACTTGGCCGGGCTTACAGTATGACCTCACAGCAGTCAAAAGAAGTTCATATAATAAGAAATTTCTCCATCAAACAGTGCAAGCAAATAAAAGGGCATGAAGGATCATGTCAAAACCCAAGCTCTATAAATCGGAAGAAAATGTTCTTCACCTCAACAGTGACATTGACTACCATCTGGGCTGAGTAGGTCATGTTCTGCAGTCTGGCATGCCTGGGAAGGAGATTAAGCTCACCATGCTCCGAATTAGCCCAAAAGCTTGGTCTTTCGAGCCTGATCTTCCCAAACTTGAGTGTGGCATACTTCCATTCGCTGTCTCCCTTCTTCGATGGGTCGTAATCAGGATCAACGGTCATGTCCCCAAGTGAAACAACAAGCTTCTGGAGTCCATTCCTGACGAACTCGTTGTACGAGTTGATTTGGTGGCCAATGAGCCCATACTTGTCGAAGAACAAGCTCGCCGTCTTTCTGCAGAACTGGTTAAAATTCTTTTCTCCCAGATTGAGGAGGGTTGAAGCGTCCAAATAACCATCATCGTCTATGTCCATATCATCAAAGCCATTATGTAATTGTTCGCTCCTATCGCTGGTGCCTATGTCAGCCCCCATTTATCTGAAAAATCAGAGGAAAACGAACAAAACGACAACACATCAACAGAAAAAAAATTCGTAAATAGCAAGTTCTTCCCCCATTTCCTTCACAAAAAATAGAACGAAACCGAGAGAATATGGAGAAAAAAAGCACCTGGAGGAGTTAAGGGAAACAAAATATCCATAACAACACAAGTTCACGGCAAAATTACGGATTTAACGAGTGCAAAGGAAGAAAATGTGACTTTGAAAGGAAATAAAACACAGGAGAAAAAATCCTCAAATAGCTAGGACGCGTTAAACTGGCCTTGTTTACTGATAAGAACGACTACGAGGAAGAAATAAAGGAAACAGCAAATGAAGCTGACCAAATAGAGAGAGTGGGAAGAAGCACTTACATTGAGCTTGTGCTATACAGTCGAGAGAGTGATTTTTTCCTGCGAGAATTTTCTAGGGTTTTGTTTTGATTGGAAAAGGAACTGACAAAACCACGCACATTAACACTCTCTCCCCGAGCCAAAGTAAGAAGGGTGGGTGGGGGAGTGAGGACTGATCACTGACTGTACTGTGTAGTACAGACTACAGAGCAAACCTGAAAGTAGAGGGGATACCTGTTTGGTACTTCGTTCTAGTACTATACTACCCTCCGCACATCGCACGACTTTTCGATTTCAATTCTTTTGGCTAGGGGCTATATGGTCATTCTGCAGTCTACGGATTCCGAGAAATGAGCTGACCCGAAAACGTTTTCCAGAAAAGGAAAAACAACTCTAAAGACGCATGTGCCCTCTGGGTCTTTGAGAAAGTTTTGGGCTAGATTGGGTAATTTTGTGGGCCTGCAATTTTAACTTTTACAGTTGGTGGATTGGATCAGTCCCATTTATGGAGGCCCTTGACCCCACTAGCCGAGCCAGGCAGAGGCTGTTGAGTTCTCGCTGCTCTAGTCTTTTGACTTTGACCAGATAAGATGGTATCATATCATATCCACTGTATTTCCAGGAAAAAAAAGTGTGCCCCAAGGTTCTGAGTTAATAATAAGTTACATAAGTATTTAATTATATATTTTTTTATTTGTCATCAGACATTCGAAATTTTGGCCGACTAATCCGGATTCGACCGAATCGTGCACTTAAGTGAGTATGGTGAGTGAGTCCCTAATAAGGATTTTCTGCTTATTTAATCATATTTTGGTTTTACATAGAACTCAAATTCGAAACTCCGGGGATAATCGTAGTACCAAGACTTAATCATTCAATAGAAGGCCACCATAGTCATACAGCAGTGGCATAAGTTTTTGGCACATAGCCAAGGCCATCCAGGTTCCATCCTAAGTGTAGGTTAACATCAAAAAGAAATCATTCAACAAAGGCGAGTGTCGAACTTCAAAGTGATGCCCACGCTAAAAAGCTCCTGAGTCAACAGCTTGGCACCATAAGGCACATCAACCTTCACTATATCATCAGCAGACTCACAAATGCGGCAATAGGGACCCCTGATCTTGCGTCCGCCGGGCACGGACCGCAGAGCTACATTTGCTATATTCTGGCATTTCTGGCAGACATGAATATGGGAGGCATCACTCAGAGTAAAAAGGCGTTCATGAAGGTTTGCAGCAGCACCATGAGCTATAAGGCAGTCTCGCTCCATCTCTCCAAACTTGACACCACCAAAAAGCTTGCGGTCTTTAACAGGTTGTCTGGTGTGGGGGTGCACACGGCCAGTGCTGCGAAATTTCACCTGGTCTGCTGCCATTTTGTTTAGCCGCTGGTAGAACGTTGGACCCATGAATATAAGAGAGCTAACCTTTTCACCGGTTCGTCCATTGTATACTCTTTCATGTCCCCATCTTGAAAATCCGGCCCTACCATTATTATTTTTAACGAATGTTAATTAATCATCCTGGTTATAGGATTAACGAGAACATAGAAGAACAAGATTTGAGCATGGAAGCAAGTAAACAAATGTTGCATTGTGTTCTAAGCAGGGTGAAACAGATGTAGAAATAGAATTAAACCATGTAAGATTACCTGTGCAGCTGATTCATGATGTCTTCGTTAGAGGGAGTAGAGAAAGGAGTGGCATGTCTGATCGTGCCACCACAGGCTATCCCTTTTCCTAAAGCAGCCTCTAAGAGCTGACCGACAGTTTGTCTTGAAGGAAATGCGTGTGGATTTATGACAATATCAGGAACAGTTCCTTGGATTGTGAAAGGGAAGTTCTCTTGAGAATCCAAAAATCCTACAACACCTTTTTGTCCATGCATACTTGTGAACTTGTCTCCAAGAGATGGAGCACGAACCTGCATATCACGAAACAATAGATGTAGCAGTGCTAGTTAGAAAGAAAGCAAGGGAACACCTTGTAAAGTATCCATTCAATTAATTAGCAGTCANAGCATGGAAGCAAGTAAACAAATGTTGCATTGTGTTCTAAGCAGGGTGAAACAGATGTAGAAATAGAATTAAACCATGTAAGATTACCTGTGCAGCTGATTCATGATGTCTTCGTTAGAGGGAGTAGAGAAAGGAGTGGCATGTCTGATCGTGCCACCACAGGCTATCCCTTTTCCTAAAGCAGCCTCTAAGAGCTGACCGACAGTTTGTCTTGAAGGAAATGCGTGTGGATTTATGACAATATCAGGAACAATTCCTTGGATTGTGAAAGGGAAGTTCTCTTGAGAATCCAAAAATCCTACAACACCTTTTTGTCCATGCATACTTGTGAACTTGTCTCCAAGAGATGGAGCACGAACCTGCATATCACGAAACAATAGATGTAGCAGTGCTAGTTAGAAAGAAAGCAAGGGAACACCTTGTAAAGTATCCATTCAATTAATTAGCAGTCAATTATGCACCCTGTTATTGTTCTGTGCATAACATATATTCTACATTACTACACTTGTTAACTCTAGATGGTGCAAGTTATAAATTTACAATACAAAGTAATACAACTAGGACCGTCTTAAAGGAGTTGCAAGTGTAATATATTGCAAGAAGTACCTGTCTCAAGGATACCGCAGCAAAATTTTTCCCCTCATCATTGGAAGACAATACAACCTTCTGGACAATGCCCCCCTCAAATTGCTTCAGTTTGATGCTATGATCTGCAGCACCAGATTCAGCACACCTTCCAATTACAATGTCACCAGACTGAAGATTAGAGCGAATGATAGGGAATCCATCTTCATCCAGGCTGTCAACTCGTCCAAATGTGCTCTGCACTTTACCAAAACTTACATGATTCTTTCCTTTTCGATCTAGTTCGTTATTATCGGCCTCAGACCAGTAAGTCCTTATATGCTCAGATCGAAACATACCACGCTCTACAGAGGCACGATTCATCACCAAGGAATCCTCTTGGTTGTACCCCAAGTGAACATTGACGGCAACAATAGCATTCTGACCATTGAATAATTCTGCCCTTGGTGTTATTCCATTGTGGCCTAAAGGGTATCCAGGTTTACCAAGACAATCAGAAGTCATTGTACGAAAAAGTGGTCTCTGGGGATAATGCAACTGGTGAGATAGAGTGTCAACCCTGATGTTGGGATTTGTTGTTGAAAACCCAATCGCCTGCTGAGAATGTTTCTGAGCCTGGTAGAGTACCCTTTTTGCATGGTTATGATTAGCAAAGGGGATAATTCCACAACTTAAACCAAGTATAAAAGACATGTCAAGTTCACAGTGCGTGTATTTCATTGGCTGGTTGCCTTCAACTCCTTGTAAGAGATCTTTGAGACCCCATGCAGTACGGCAGTCCTCTTCTTCTTCAGTTCCAATAAACTCTATAACACCTTCATCCAGAAGTGAATCAAAGGTGAAATCTTTAAGGGTTTTTATCTTGTTCAAATTCGCAACAACTAAGAGAGGGCGTAAAATCCTTCCAGAGTCGGTAAAAATGCGCACTTCTTTCTGTTGTTCGTCCCTCTTTATTTCCACCTACAACGAAAAGCAGTTACCTGAGATGATAGAACAATAACAAATGGAAAAACCATGAAAACGTAAGGCCATCAAGAAACTACTGCCATTCAGCATCTTAACATAACCAAGATGTATATGATAACTCTTATATGGCCTATCATAAGGCAGCATTAACAACAGACATAACCAAGCTCCATGGTGCCAGAGCGGGTACAAAAACTCCTTGGTCTTAACTTCTTGCAGTTTCTAATGTCAGTGCACAAGTAAAAAACTTCAAAGAAATTTGGAAGCTTTATGAACAGAATAAGAGAATACCTGATGTGGTAACTCTTTTGTGCGCCGCATGTGTCTTAACACAGCAACAAAAGACTGCGAATTATTGCAAACCCCAACCCACTGCCCATTCAGGAAAACTATACTTTTCCCAGAGAGTTTAGTATGAGTATCATCAACCACCTTCGCCATTCCACATTCAAACAGCTTGTCAACCACAGATTCTGATAGGTCTGTACTGACAAGTCCTGTGATGGCTAAATTCTTCACAAGTCCACACTTTTCGTTATCAGGAGTAGACAGAAAGCACACTCTACCCCAGTGAGATGGGTGCCTGCATCCAAAAAGTTCGAGAAAATCAAACTAAAACACTTTTCAACAAATATAATTAACTCCAGCAGCAAATAAATATGTTGTTGAATAACTTACTGGTATCTCGCATCTCCAACCTTGCCCTTGTAGTTAACACGATTCTCCATCTTCCGCAAATGCATTATTGTTTGCAATGGATTTGTACGCTCGAGGTAAGCCACAACACCAGAAACTTTCGTTCTTTTGAAAGCATGTGACCAAGCACCAGTAGAGAATGCTCTCTTGATACCATTAGTCACTATGGTGGCATCCATATAATGCTCAATTTCACGCACATCACGATCTCCAGGAAGATCTCTTTGTAAAGCCTTAGCCATTCGCTTCCGGGAATGTAAGATATGCCTTCTCAGCTCCCTCTCAAACAACTCACCAGCCAAGTCAAGCCTCTTGTTTCTAAAACTATCTCTGTTATCTACATTTCGGCGGCCAGTATATACTTGAAAGATACACTTCACCATATATCCAAGAAAGCGAGCCTTCTGCCTAGAACTCAGGAGATTGGGAAATAGGTAATTGCCAATGCATTCTTCTACAGGCTCTGGTGGTGGAAATTTGGTTTCTGCTATTTGTTTAGCCAAGTAATCTAGTGCATTCCTTCCTTTGCGAAAGTTTTCACATTTATCATCAGCATATTGAAGAGACGCAAAAGGCACATCCCTAATGCTCGCATCTTCAACGTCAAAGTCTATTAGATCTACAACTTGCTTGTCAGATGTAACTCCAAGGGAAAAGAAGAGTATCCACAAGGGGACTTGTGTTGACAGGAAATATGCAGAGTATTTTCTTTTCTCCTTTAATGGACTCTGTTTTGTGAAGCCCCACCAATTTTAAGCTCAAAACATCTCTCCAATTTTTAAATCTTTATTCAATTTTCCAGCATGGATTATTTAGGATCCGAAGTCTCTTCAGACAGAGACGCTCTTGTGCAATCAAAACCTGCAGAAAAGATAAACTGTACTGATGGGAGAAGTAATGAATGTGGATGTTTTAACCATATAGAAAAAGTATAGGAACGATGACTAACGAGGCAAAATGTCAAAATATATTCACAACTAGCCAACTAAAACTGTTTAAATCAGCAAACCGAACCTTCTCTGCACCATTGATCAAAAAATACCCCCCCAGATCAAAATCACAGTCAGGTTTATCAATTGTTGCCATCCAGTAGAGGTCAGACTTCACCATCACAGGAAGCCGCCCAGTTGTGATATCCTTTGTTTCAGTTTTTATAACATCCTTTTGAACAATTTCATCCATTCCGGTTTTGAATTTGTCACTCCTGATACGTTTCTGTGTGTACACCTGATATAATTCCAAAAGATATATAAAAATCAGAAATGTTGAGAACCTAGTAACAAATAGAGAATGCCCTGCCATAGGCACTTCTCATCTTCCATGTCTGACTATTAATTGTTGGAAAAATACGTTATATTTCAAAAGAAAAAAAAAGAGTTTATCTAGTCAAAACTAACTGTTAGATGTTGGAGGACTTACCTGGTCAGTAGGAAAAAATGTGGTCCTTATTAAATGACCATTATTTTTCTAACTTTGTTGTTCCCCTCCACCTCCTATAAATACAGGACCTCTCTTCAGCTCCAATACAGGAAAAAATCCTACTCTCATTCTTCCTTTATCCTCCCTTTATTCTCTTTTCACATTTAGTCCTTTTCTCTGGGTTCTTTATTTGTCTTTAAGATAAAAACTTCTTGGCAGATTCTGGTTCCCTACAATATTTTTGTAGAAGGAGTTGTTGTATCCTGGGGAGACTTTTGGGATTACCAAAAATATCTCTTTAGGACAGTGTCCTACACGCCTCAGCTCGGGCTTGACACAACCAAATTTTCAAATATTCCAACAATCTAAAGAGATATTACCAATGGCTGAATTTCAACCCGAGAATGTTGCTGCTGCCGCCGCCACTATTGTTGCTGGATCCCAAGTCCAACCTGTCGTCACATATGCAACACCCTATCCCGACGTATCCAGAATCGAGGTGTTTGCCAGAGCAAATTTCAAGAGATGGCAGGAGCGTATTTTTTCAACACTTGACGTGCACAGGGTAGCCTACGCTTTAACAGAATCAAAGCCAGCAACCGGTGATCAAAAACAGATGGAGAATTGGTTTAATGCCAATAAGGTTTGCCGACATACAATAATCCAAACTTTATCCAATGAACTTTTTGACGTTTATGCATCTTACAAGGAAGCAAAAGACATCTGGGATAGCATGGTGGAAAAATATACCGCAGAAGATGCTTTGAAGCAGAAGTTTGCCATTTCCAACTTCTACAAGTGGGAGATGAAGGAAGAAAAATCCGTTACCAGTCAGATCACAGAGTACCAGAGGCTTGTAGAGGACCTGAAGGCGGTGAAGATCTCTCTACCTGATGAATTTCTTGCAGGTTCCCTGATCGAAAAGCTACCCAATTCGTGGAAGGACTACAAACACAACCTGAAGCATAAGCACAAGTTGATGCCACTCAAGGACTTGATCACTCACATCCACATTGAAGATAAGAACAAAGGAGAACTCAAAGGTGCGATTGCCAAAGAGATGACAGCCAAAGCTAACTTGGTAGAAGGTACCTCTGGTTCTAAGCATTTTAATAACAATAAGAAATCTGGTTACAACCCTAAAATTACTAACCCTACCTCCTTTAAGAAGAAAGGAAATTGTTTTGTCTGTGGAAAGCCAGGACACTTTGCACCACAATGCAGGAAGAGGGTCAGAAATGGCAATCCTCCAAAGCCAAGTGCTAACTTGGTTGAAGGAGATGACATAATTGCTGCGGTCATTTCTGAAACCTTCTTAGTCGCCAATGTGAAAGACTGGGTAGTAGACTCTGGTGCTACCAGGCACATTTGCGCAAGCAAAGATGCTTTTTCCTCCTACGCCGAGGTAGGGGATGGAGAAGAACAAATTTATCTTGGTGATTCCCGAACTGCAAAAGTTCAAGGGAAAGGAAAGGTTCTTCTCAAGCTCACATCTGGCAAGACTCTGGCTCTTAACAACGTGTTGCATGTGCCTGAAATTCGGGCAAACCTGGTCTCTGTGTCCCTCTTGGGAAAAGTGGGGGTTAAGGTATCATTTGAATCTGACAAGATCATAATGACCAAGAACAACATCTTTGTGGGTAAGGGCTATTGTAACCAAGGACTTTTCATTTTGAATGTTGCCAAAACTGTGAATGAAAATGCAAGTTCTTCTTCTGCTTACTTGATTGACTCTTTTGATATGTGGCATGCTAGACTAGGACATGTTAGTGCACCTTATCTTAAGAAACTTCAAAATAGTGGGTTAATATCTGCCTCTAGTGATTTATTATCTGATAAATGTGAAATATGTACTGAAACTAAACAAGTTAAGAAATCTTGTCCTTCTGTGAATAAAAGAGAAACTGAATTACTTAGTTTGATTCACACAGACTTAGGAGACTTAAAACAAACCATGACTAGAGGAGGTAAAAATTATTATGTGACTTTCATAGATGACTTTTCAAGATATACTAAAGTATATTTGATTAGGAATAAAGATGAAGCCTTTGACATGTTTCTCCTATACAAAGCTGAAGTTGAAAACCAGTTAGATAGGAAGATTAAAAGGGTTAGATCAGATAGAGGTGGTGAATATGTTCTGTTTAATGAATTCTGTGAGAAAGAAGGTATAATACATGAGACCACACCTCCTTATTCACCACAATCTAATGGTGTAGCTGAACGGAAAAATAGGACTTTAAAAGAAATGATGAATGCAATGCTTGTTAGTAGTTCAGCACCTAATAACCTTTGGGGTGAAGCTATTTTATCAGCATGTCACGTGCAAAATCGGATCCCTTATAAAAATACTGATAAGACACCATATGAATTGTGGAAAGGTTATTCACCTAATCTTAAATACTTAAAAGTGTGGGGGTGTCTTGCTAAAGTTATGTTAACTGATCCCAAGAAAAGGAAAATAGGGTCCAAAACTAGTGATTGCATGTTCATTGGTTATGCTGATAATAGTGCTGTGTATAGATTTCTTGTTTTGAAAAGTGATGTGCTTGATGTGAATACTATTGTTGAAACAAGGAATGCTGAATTTTTTGAGAATACGTTTCCGTTAAAACTAAATAACTTGACTGTTGCACCTACACGAGAAATCTCTCAAAGTGAGACTGATGCACAAGATGATTTTGAAAATGAAGTTGATGAGCAATCTTATGTTTTGAGAAGGAGTAAAAGACAAAGGAAAGAAACTTCTTTTGGTAATGATTTTTATATCTTTTTGGTTCAAGATGATCCATCAACTTATTTTGAAGCTATTTCTTCTCCTGATGCAAATTTGTGGAAAGAAGCAATAAAAGCTGAGCTGGATTCGATTGATCAAAACAAAACTTGGATTTTAGTTGATTTACCCCCAGGAGCAAAACCAATTGGTTGCAAATGGATTTTTCGAAGGAAACTTAATCCTGATGGTTCAATTGATAAATACAAAGCTAGGTTAGTTGCAAAAGGTTTTACTCAAAAACAAAATATTGATTATTTTGATACTTTTGCTCCTGTTACAAGAATTTCCTCAATTCGTGTTTTGATAGCCTTAGCATCAGTCTACAAACTTTTTATACATCAAATGGATGTTAAAACAGCTTTTCTAAATGGTGATTTAGAAGAAGAGATTTATATGGTGCAACCGGAGGGTCATGTTATTTCTGATCAGGAACACAAAGTATGCAAGTTGGTCAAATCTTTATATGGCTTGAAACAAGCACCTAAACAATGGCATGAGAAATTTGACCAAGCTATGCTTAACTATGGATTTATTTCTCTTGAGGTAGATAAATGTGTGTATACCAAAGTTTCAAATGAGAACTATGTGATTGTTTGTTTGTATGTGGATGATATGTTAATTTTTAGCAATAGTCTTGATGTCATTCATGATACTAAGATGTTTCTTGCTTCTCAGTTTGATATGAAAGATATGGGTGAAGCAAATGTGATTTTGGGAGTTAAGATCATAAGAGAAGGTGATAGTATCATACTATCACAAGAGCATTATGTTGAGAAACTTTTTAAGAAGTTTGGACATTTCGATGTCACACCTGTGAGTACCCCTTATGATGCTAACTCTCAGTTGAAGAAAAACAAAGGAGATCCAGTATCTCAAGTTGAGTATGCACAAATTATTGGGAGTTTGTTGCATTTAATGAACTTCTCACGCCCTGACATAGCTTATGCTGTGGGCAGGCTGAGTCGGTATACACACAATCCCAACAATGAGCATTGGGCTGCTATAAGTAGACTGATGAGATATTTGAGGGGTACCATAAGTTATGGTATTTGTTATAGTGGACTACTCGCTGTACTAGAAGGGTACAGTGATGCTAACTGGATTTCAGATTCAGATGAGATAAAGTCTACTAGTGGATATGTATTCACCCTTGGAGGTGGTGCAGTTGCCTGGAAGTCAGCTAAACAAACTATAATCGCGCGATCAACTATGGAGTCAGAGTTTATTGCTCTGGAGTTAGCTGGCACTGAGGCTGAATGGCTAAGAAATTTCTTAGCGAGTATTCCATTGGGAATAAGGCCTACACCGTCTGTGTCTATGCATTGCGATTGCAAAGCAGCAATAGACAATGCGAAAAAAACAAGTTTCAATGGGAGAAATAGACACATTCGGTTAAGGCACAATGTTGTAAAACAACTGTTGAGTGATGGAATAATTTCCATAGATTATGTGAAGTCAGAAGTGAACTTGGCCGATCCTCTAACGAAACCCCTAGGACGAAAAGTGATTATGGAAACATCGAGGGGAATGGGACTTGTAAACCTGTCTAAAACTAACTAGTGATGGTAACCCAACCTGCGTGATCGGAGATCCCGTGAAACAGGTTCATATGGGTATTAACAAGTCACTAGTTAGTTCTGCTAGTACTTGAACATTTGTCCCTTCCTATGGTGTGAGGAAAAGTACTAGACTGCATTTACTTGAGAGGCTGAGTTAAACTCTTAATGATCAGCATAGCCCTTACGGGTTCGCGCGCAAGGCCGTAATGCGCAAAACCGCGATAACGCCAAGAATTGTGGGGGTGTAATATGATTGATAAGAACACTAACTTGCCAACGTGTCTATTAGTTCATAGTAACCGATTGTTACACTGATAGACATGGTTTGTTAAGACTTATCAGTCTAGACTTGGTTCATAGTCTACGGACACCAAGATCGTTGTATTACATTCGTTAGTTTTAAGAACCCAGCTAAACAAACTCATATCGTACATTTTTTCCTTTTGAAATATGTGGGGGATTGTTGGAAAAATACGTTATATTTCAAAAGAAAAAAAAAAGAGTTTATCTAGTCAAAACTAACTATTAGATGTTGGAGGATATCAGGGGATTAGTTGAGAGCTTACCTGGTCAGTAGAAAAAAATGTGGTCCTTATTAAATGACCATTATTTTTCTAACTTTGTTGTTCCCCTCCACCTCCTATAAATACAGGACCTCTCTTCAGCTCCAATACAGGAAAAAATCCTACTCTCATTCTTCCTTTATCCTCCCTTTATTCTCTTTTCACATTTAGTCCTTTTCTCTTTTGCTGGGTTTTTTATTTGTCTTTAAGATAAAAACTTCTTGGCAGATTCTAGTTCCCTACAATATTTTTGTAGAAGGAATTGTTGTATCCTGGGGAGACTTTTGGGATTACCAAAAATATCTCTTTAGGACAGTGTCCTACACGCCTCAGCTCGGGTTTGACACAACTAAATTTTCAAATATTCCAACATTATGTTCTAAATTATTTTGGGGCTAATTTTGCTCACCTCAAGAGTGACACTAACTGTCATGATCTTGGCTGAGTAGGTCATTTTCTGGAGTCTTGCATGTTTTGGAAGCAGCTTAAGGTTGTCACACTTCGAATTAGACCAAAATTTTGGTTGCTCGAGCTTGACATTTCCAAACTTGATTGTGGCGTATTTCCACTCCCCATCTCCTTTCTTGGATGGGTCAAAATCAGGCACAACATGCAAGTCTCCAAGTGAATCAATGAGCCTCTGGAGTCCAGTTCGAATGAACTCATTGTAGGAGTTGATTTGGTGGCTGATTAGCCCGTACTTGTCGAAAAACAACCTCGCCGCCTTTTTGCAGAACTCGTTAAATTTGCCTTCACCTAACTGGCGTATGCTTGATATTGCCTCCACAAAATCATCATCATCAATATCCATATCATCGAAGTCACTAAGTGACTGTTCACTCCTGATGCTGGTGCTTGCGTCAGCCTCCATTTATCTGAAAATACTAGCAAAATTACACATATATACAAAACAAAAGGAAAATATCGCAGGAAAGTTATGCATTTAGCAAAGGATCATATATATACAAGCATGCAAATGAAAAGGCTGGAAAGACTCAAAACACAATTCTTACTCTGAAAGAAAGTAAAACGCCAGAGTAAAAAGGAAAAAGAAAAAACTGATGCTAGCACGCAGGTCTTGTTTAATTATAAGACCAAGGAGAAAAATGAAACATGAAAGGAAGCTAACTAGATAAAGGGAAAGAAGAAGGCACTTGATTCAGAGAGTGATTTTTCTGCCACAATCTTCCCAAACTGATAAAAGCACAAACACAGACTCTCTTTCTTACAAAGCAAAGAGTTTACAGATCGTTAAGGGTAGTAAAGATATGGCCTGAACGTAGAAGAGGACGCTTCGATTTCGTGTTTGGAACTACACACGCACTAGGACCATGTTACCCTCAGCACAAACGCGCTCTTGTTTTATTGGCTTCACTGTTTTGTTATGGGGCTATAGAAATGAAAATAGAGAGCACGCTTCAATTCCCGGGACAAGCTGATTCGTAAGATGCATGTGCCCGATGGGATTTTTATGGGCGAGCAATCGGTGGTTTCTTCCTCCAGCACCGATTTTCACTTGACACATGGTTGGTTGATTGGATCATCACGTTTTTATCGAGTCTCTGCTGAATCAAATGGAGTAAACAATCTAATTGCGTACCGAGATTTTAGTTAACACAAACCACAGGGATCCTCTACCAAACCACAGGATCCTCTCTTGATTATCACCTGATCTTTTCTTGAGTATCGACCCCACAAATAATTCACACAAGACATTTCAATTGCCAAAAGTGTAACAGTCCGGGTAAAAATTTAGAGTTTTTCCGGGACTGTAAAAGTCGTTATGCAGTGATTTACCGAATGAATTAATCTTGGGTAATTAATTCAAGGTAAATCGAGCGTCGTTTTTCGTAACCGAGGTTTTTCCCGCGCTCGAGATTTTTCCGTGGATTTTTCGGACCAAAGTTGGTATTTTTCGGGTCCCGGAATCCTCAGAAAAATCACACCGGAAAATAATTAAGTGGGTACATCAGTTATTTTCTGCTCTGGTCTGGACACGACTTACCTGCATGATTGAGTTGGGCGCTGCCTCTTCCCTATGTCACATGTGACCAGCTTTATCCTGTGATGCCTGTGCACCCCGTTTTTTCTGCTTGATGAAGCCATCTTCTCCATATCCTGCACACACCACCATCATTTCTTCTTCTTCAAACCCAGCTATCCTTTTTCCTGCAACCACCAAAAACACCCAGTTTCCTTCCTCACTCACAAAACCAGGAAAAAAAAAGAAAGAAAAAAGAAAAGAAACCGGAAAAAAAGAAAGAAGGAAAAAGAGGAAAAAAATGAAAATGAAAAAAAGAGAGAAAACACCCCATCCATCTTCTTCTTCCTCTTCATCGCCGCCACCAAGCACCACCACAGCGACTGTCGCCCCGCCTGCGCGTTGGAGCCACGCCCTCGCCTCGTGTCACGCCGCCGTCGCCATAATCCTTGTGCACGTCGACCAACAGCCGTCCGAGCAAGACGCGCTGCCGCCCTGAAGTACCGTCCTGCTGCAGCCGACGACCTCCACTAATAACCGCCCTCGCTCACGCCTCTTCCTCCTCTGCTCGTGGTCTCGCCTTGCTAGCACGCCGCGTCGCACCGCTCAGTCGTCTGGTCTATCGCGTCGCCGCCCCGTGGAGGCAAGAAGCAAGCCAAACCTGCTCGCTACCGCCGTCGACCGCTACCACGCCACGCCATCGTCAGCAGCACCAGCACCCGACGCCGCGCTCTTCCTTCGGCCGCCTTCCTCGTGTCGCCTGTGGCCCGTCCTGTGCCGCTGCCCCGCCGTTCGTCGCCGCCTGCAAGGACCCGAGGTGAGCCACCACGGGTTGAAGAAGACCCGTGTAACGGGCGGGTTGACCCGGTAGCTATGGTTTTGACCCGGGTATTGTGTTGGGCATTTGGGATCTGATGGGCTGGTGGCCAGAAAATCGGATGGGCTGACTCACCTGGGCTTGTCGCATGGGCTTATGCTTGGGTTCCTGTTTAGGGCCTAGGCTGGGTCTAAGTGATGGGTCTGGGTTGGTACTATTTGGCCCAGTCCGTTAAATAAAAAAGAAAGAAAATACCTATATAATTATAAAATATGTTTTCTGAAAAAATATATATATGGTTTTATAAATTATATAATTTTTGGAAAATAGACAAAATAATTAATTTGACCAGAAATAATTATTCATTTGATATATCTAGAAATAATTACTTAGACATATTATTTTGGAAAAATTAAGGTAATTATGTTTGATTATTTTAATAAAAATATGGTAAGTATGAGTTATAGTATTTTGGAAAATATATATATGAAGTATATGAATATGTTTTATTGGGAAAAAAATGGTATCACTAACATTATTTTGGGAAAATATAATTATAATATGAATTTCCTTGAAAATTATTATAAGAGTAAATAATTTTAGAAAAGGGGTATACATGCTATGAAATATTTTGGAGATAAATATGGTAGTGTATATTTTGGGGAATATTTCACTAAGTATATATAATAATATCTTTTTGGAAAAAAAATAAATAATAATATTTGGTAATTATATTTTGGCAAGTATAATAATTTCATGGAGATGATGACGTATAACCAAGGGGGGTTTAATTTACAATTTATGGCATCATAGCATACCGATTATGTACATTTATGTGAGCATGTTGTTTTGTGGTATAGGTTTTGATATCGGGCAGTTTCCCGAGGAGCCGGCTTTGGACCGGTCATTGTCTTCAGAGTTGAGTAATCGGCTAAGGTGAGGATCGATAACCCTTGATATGTGCCTGTAATACTTGTTTGATTGAACTGCTGATGTAACAGCCCGGGTAAAATTTTTGATTTTTACCGGGACTGTAGAAGTCTATTTACCGTGATTTGCTGTTGAATTAATCTTGGGTAATTAATTTACGGTAAATCGGGAGTCGTTTTTCAAAACCGAGAATTTTCCCGCGCTCGAGAGTGTCTTCTTAACTAACCGAGCCTCGGTTTCCAATTCCGAGACTTGGACGTCGTTCAGGGAAATTAATCGGATTTTCCGAGCCCAAGTCATATTTTTGGACTCGGGACGGGAAATTACGTCTATGCCCCTGTCCCCTTCCTTTTCTTCCTTTCTTTTCTTTTCTCTTTTCTTTCCTTTTTCGTCTTTTCTTCCCTCCTGTTCCCGCATGAGTTTTTGTCGCTTCTCCCGTGAACTCGCCCGTGAAGCCCCTGTGCGCTTGTGAACTTTGTTTCCTTCCCCATCTTTGTTTCCTTCTGCTTTCTTATTCTTTCTTTTTCTCTCCTTCACTTTCTTTTTCCTCCTGCCCTCTCTGCTCCTCCTCACGCCTCCACGCACCGCCTCCACACAACCCAACACCCTTACCTACAACACCGTCCTCCTCCTTCTCCTCCACGCCTGCACGCCGTAGCAGCCGTCACACGAGGCAACACTGCCGCGCCTCCACCTCCACGCGAAGCCGACCGAGTGCATCTCTCCCTCCACCGCGCGAACTCGCCTACGGCCCTTGCACCAGCAGCCGCGGCGTGTTCTTCCCCTTGCGCCACCGTCACCTCGCCTGCCGCCGCGTCCAGTCACCGCCCCTGCACCGTGCCACCAAGCTGCTCGCCGCGCCCGTCACCCGCCTCGCGCAGCGTCGCCTCTCCTTCTTGTCGTGCACTCACCCGATGACGACGCAGCCTGCGGACGGCCACGACCAGCACCGCCACTTCCGCGTCGCCTCCAGCTCCTGCCGCCAGCCGCCGCAGTCATCGCTCGTCAGCCGCCCCACCTCGCTCGTCGTTCAGCTGCCCGTCATCCCGCGCAGGTAAGCCACGGGGTTGAAGAAGACCCGTGCACTGTTGATGCATGGGCAGTTTTGTTTTTGCATGGGCTGCTTAATTTCATGCATGTTGGGTTAATGGGTTTTGTTGGGTTTTGGGCTTAGGGCATAGGTTATGGGCTGGAAGGTTAATGGTGATTTGGGTTCATGGTTTGGGTAGGTATGGGCTGTGAGTTGGGTTTAGTGGGTTTAGTTTGGGTTGTTATGGAATTGGGCTTTAGACTTAGGTGCTTATGATGGGCTTGGGTTTGGGTCTTGGCATGATGGGCTCCGCCTTGGGCTTGGCTTGGACTCGGCCCAGTCCGTTTAATTTAATTAAAAAATTTTTTATTATATATATATGTATTTACTAATATACTGGTAATTAATTTTGAAAAAAATTACATAGTTATTTTGAGAAAATTATGGACGATTTTATTCTGTAATTTTTATTAAAGTATAGATATATTTACTTTGATAAATAATTAAGTTATGTTTTGGAAAACTATTGTTAATTGGAAAAATATATATATGCCTTGGAAATAATTTCTAGAAATTTAATATGTAAGTAATTTCGTTTGGAAAATTACTATTGTGGTGTAAGTATATAAATATGTATTCTGTAAATTAAAATTAATTATGTTTTGTGTTGGAAAAATAAATTGTATATATATTTGGAAAAGATAAATACTATAAATATTTTCTAGAAATTATAAATAGGTTATTATTTTTTTGGAAAGATTATATAGATTATAATTTTGGAAATTATAATTATTTTATGAAAATATATTTTGAAAAGAGTTTTAATTAAAGTATGGTACCGAAATTATATTCAGAAATACGTACGGTAAATATTTTCGGTAAATGGAAATAATAAGGGATAAGAACCGGGATGGGTTATTACGCAGTTTGGCATCATAGAATACCAACTATGTGCATTTATGTGAGCATGTTATTTTGTTGTATAGGTTATGATATTGAGCAGTTCCTGTGGAACCGGCTTTGGAACCTGTTGAGGATTCCGTATTTGATAATCGGCTAAGGTGAGGTTAAGTAAATATTTATTTACATCCCGTGATATCAAGTTGCTGTTTGCTTACTGTGTCCAATGATGCTGGTATGATGCTTTGTGGCTGTGTGTGGTTTGTTGTGTGATGAATTGAGTTGATAATTGTTGCCGTTGATGTTGTTGAAATTATTGTTACTGTTGATATAACTGATGATGTTGGGATTGTGGATATGAGTAAGACTGTTGCTGTTGTTGACCGTAGAATTGTGTGAGTTGAGTACCGAGGGTACTATGATGTGATGACAGTTTGATATTGGATATTATCCAGACGAGCGGAGAGGCTGCGAGCCTGCTCGGGATAATGAGATAATGGTTGGATGATAGAGATGTGGTAATTAGTCGAGGAAAAAGGAAATAATAAAATTGAATACACTTAGACATCTAGCGAGTCACAGTTAAATGTTGGAACAGCCAGATGGTAGTCTTAGATTATGGTGCTGGGGGAGAGTTAGTGGTTGGTGCCTGCTCCCTGTCTGTACCAAGTTATTGTTATTGTTTGAGCACTGGGGGAGAGTTAGTGGTTGGTGCCTGCTCCCTGTCTGTGCCAGTTATTACGTGGAGGTACCGGGGAGGGGTCCACGGGCTAGCTAGCTTGACTACCAGGCGACGGCCATCATTTAACTTGTGATAGGGGCCCTATTAATAAAATTTGGAATAGTGTGTCTAGAATCACCAGTGTGTATTTAAGGTTCGTGAGAACCTTGGTTAATTGTTGTGTTGTGACTTGGAATAGTTACGGTGTATGTTTATGTATATTTGCTTATGGGTTTACCCGGTGGGCACTTCGGACTCACCCCTCACCTGCGGGCTTTCATCCCGTAGGTTGAGTTATTTGTGGTTCAGGTATATTGCATTCCAGACAGGCTGCGGCGTCATCCCTTGGACAGGACTCGGATCCATTAGTTGCATTGGGCTTTGCATATGTTGTCATGTGAGTCTTAAGTCTTCCGCTGTGCATCTAGTTAAGTCTTCCGCTGTGCTGATTATTATTGTTGTTGGGCCGTTGGGCCAGTTATGATGTTACTGATGTTGGGCCGTAGGGCCATATTGATGTTTATATTTTTGGGCTGCTGAGCCAGGGTTTATGTTTTATACAATGTAAGCTGAGTTTGATTGGTCGGGTTGTCACAGTTCCGGCACGTGTTTACTGTGTACGGTAAATATGGGTCGGGGCGTTTCAGCTGAGATGATCATTGATAGTTATTTAACTGTGATGGTTATTGTTGTTACTGTTGTTGGACTGTGTTGTTGGTCTTGTGGAAATTGTGGATAATTGTTGAACTGTTAATTGTGAATAATTGGTGTTATGAGATTGTTGATTGGTTGGGTCTGTGGATTAACTTGTGATAATGGAAAGTTGAATAACTTGAGAAAATGAATATTGGAAATTATGATGATATATATTATTGTTGGATACTTGATGATATGGATTGTTGATGTTGGTTCTGAGTGTGATTCGCTGATATTGTTATGCTTGATTGAACGGCTGTGTTGATTGTTATTGGTTTTTTGGATACTGTGTTGTGATTGATGTTGGATTGTGAGTAACTGATGCTATGAAATTGTTGATGGATTGGTCTGTTGTATAACTTGAGTTAATAGAAAGTTGGATAATTGGAATAAACTGTGATATGGATAATTGAGAAAAAGGAGAAATGGAAATTGAAAGTTGATTTGAGATGGTATTTTATTGTCACGCGGAAAGTAGTGGTACGACTAGATGGTTAGAGGCTAGTTCTATGGTGTCATGGCCGGTTTCTTGGTTATGGGATGTTGATCCCGGTTTGATTTTGATAATGGGATATTGATCCCAGATTGGTTTGTTATTGGGATGTTGATGTCAGGTTACGTTTAGCCTGGCATCCGGAATTAGTTAATAACCAGGTACGACCCTAGCTTGTCCAGTGACAGGGCCCGAATATTAAAATTGGAAAAGTTAATAAGTGAGTCGTGTCTTTTGGTTTTGGATTTGGGATGTCGAATCCTGAGATTTGGTTTTGGATAATGATGACTTAATTGTCACGTGGTAAGTAGAGGTACGACCGGATGGTTTAAGACTATTTTGTGGTGGCCATGATCTGGGTTATTTGTGATGGGCATGTTGATGCCGGTTTGATTGGGATGTTGATCCTTGAGATTGTTATTGGGATGTTGATCCCTGAGATTGTTATTGGGATGTTGATCCCTGAGATTTGTTATTGGGATGTTGATCCCGGGTTCTTTTTTATCTGGCACCAAAAACAGGTTGATAACCTGGTACGACCCTAGCTTATCCGTGACGGGGCCCAGAAAGATAAAATTGGAATAATAATAAAGTCTTTGGTACATTTGGGTCGAGTCTTTGGGTTTGGTCTGTCTTGTACAGTATTGTCTTTGGTATGGTTGTGACTATTGTCTGTATTTCTTCTTTGAAGTATTATAGTTGCCTGCATATCTCTGTTTATCCATGGTTAGTGGGCACTTCGGACTCACCCCTCACCTGCGGGCTTTCATCCCGTAGGTTGAGTTATTTGTGATTCAGATACGATGCATTTTGGCGGTTGTGACGTTACCTCGGGCAGGACTTGGATCCATATGTTGCATTGCATGGTTTCATACTATTATTGAGAATGATAAAATTGCTTCCGCTGTGCTATAATTTGGGTTCCCGGGTTTGGGTGATGTGTTTTGATGTTGGGCCGTTGGGCCGGTTTCTCTGTTATATTCATTGATATTATCTTTGGGCCGTGTCTCGTGTTGTGTTTACTGTTGTACAATTCCGGCACGTGTTTACTGAGGCTGGTAAATACGGGTCGGGGCGTTTCAAAGAGTCCTAGAGAACTAATTAGGGATTTTGGAGAATGAGACTGGAGAAGAATTTTTCTCTGTTAGGTGTTGTATGTGTATAAGGTATCTATTTATATGCACTAGTCTATAAAATCATAGAAAACCCTAAACTTAAATTTTAAACTAGGTTACTTAATAGACTAGTTAAATAACTAATTGGATCAAAGCCAAAATAATTATTTAACTCACACATAGGCTATTAAATAAAAGTCCATATATTATTATTATAATTTAACTATTGGATCAAAATCAAGAAGTCTCTACAAGTAATATAATTTTTTTATAATTTTGTTGGAATGAGTTATGGAAAGTCAATGCCCGTACATTCAAAATCAAGTTAACTGACCTCCCAAGATTGAGGAAATGGTAAGATTGAGAATTATTTCTTATATTTTAGCACGATTTGAATTGTTTCTTTGTTAGTAATGTCTTTGATGAATAAGTATTAAAGTAAGATTATCTTCCTTTTATGTTTGAGTTAAACACCTTTTATATACTTCGAGTTTTCCTTTTGTCCCGATCGTATACTCCGGAGTTTCCGTGTCCTTTTTATGTACCCCGAGCTTCAATTTCTGTCCCTTTTGTGTACCTCGGGCAGCCCGGACGATGAGATGGCCATCTGCCCAGGTCCACTTGACCCGTGGCATAATGCCACTGGTGCCATGTGGAAATTTTGTGGGACCCACAAATTAGAATATTTGAGAAATAAGGTGGGACCCACAATAACATCCATTTGGTGCCAATAGAATTGCAACTCGTGTCAAGTAGACCCCGGGAGATGGCCATGTCATCGCTTGGGCTGCCCGAGGTACATGAAATGGACAAAAATTGAAACTCGGGGTACAGAAAAAGGACAGAAAAACTCCGGGGTATACGATCGGGATAAAAGAAAAACTCGAGGTATACAAAAATTTCATTTTTAACTGGACTATTTAAGTTAATTTACAATAATTTACCATTTAAAATTAATCTTGGGTAATTAATTTATGGTAATTCGAGCATTGGATTCCGAAACCGAGCTTTGTCCTACGTTCGGGATTTTTCTGTGGATTTTACGGACCAAAGTTGGAATTTTTCGGGTCCAGGAATTTTCAGAAAAGCCGGGTTTATCCTCGAGTTAACGGACCAGAAATAAAGGTAAGGGGGTATATTGGATATTTTCTGGTCCAGGCGGGTCACGCTTCACATGCAACATAGTAGCACATAATTGAGAGCTCAATTATTCAACAGCCTTCTCCTATTTTGCCTGTGAATTGCCAGTACTTTTGCACGCCTATTTAATCAGTGTTTCTTCTGTATGCCTTCACACCATCATCACCTCCATCTCTTCCCTGCCAAACCTCACCTGCAAACTACCTACTGCAACCTAAGAAACCAGGAAAAAGAAAGAAAAGGAAAAAAAAAAACTAAACACACACACACCCAAAACCCCGTCGTTTTGAGCAACCCCTCCCCTCCTCTCTTCTTTTTTCTTTTCCTTTCTTCTCCTCCACACCCGTGGCCGAGCCGCCACCGACCACCACACCACACCCACCTGAACCGCCATCAGCCACCTTCCTTTCCTTCCCTTCTCCCTCTCCCTTCCGTCGCAACCAGTCGCCGCCGCCTTCATCTCGAGCGCAACGACCAGCAGCCGACGGGGCCAAGTCACGACCGTCGCCACCCTCTCGCGTCTCCTCGCAGCCGCCTCTGCCTCCTACCGCAGTCGCCTTCCCTGCATCGCTGCCGTCTCGCATCGCCTCGCCACGCACCGCCATCGTGCTCGTCGAGGTGAGCAGACCGTGTGAGGGAGATGACCCGGATGGGTCAAGTTGATCCGTCACCATGGTAGGGTCGAGGCCGGGCCAGAATTGGAGTTGGCGGGCTGGGCTGTTGGGTCTGGTTCCAGGCCTGCGCGTGGGCCTGAGTCTGGGCTCCTGGTTGGGGCCTGGGCTTGGCACTGTGCATGGTCTGGGCTGGCACTATTTGGCCCAGTCCGATTCAAAAATAATAACTAAAATCTGGAAAAAGAAAATTAAATGGAAGGAAAATAATAATAAAGTTTATATTTTGGGAAAATAATTCTGGGAATAATATGGAAATTTGAAATAATTTATTTACTTTGATTTATTGTGGAAAAATAATTATTTTGAGAAAATAATTATGGAAAGGGTATTATCAAAGTATTATACCGGTATAGTAACCGGGTATAAGTATAGTATGATATTTTGACACATGGATAATAAATGGTGAATTATGATGATAATGGAGAATTAACCCGGGGGAGTAACCAAGACAAGTCAGTATTTATTTTTCGGTACAAAGTATTAGCATGGCATTTGCATATCACCTTATGTGTGCATATTATTTGATTGATATAGGAGCTGATAACGAGCAGTTTGCCGAGGAACCAGACTTGGAATCTGTTGGACATTTCCATAATTGAGTAATCGACTAAGGTGAGGATGGATAACCCTTATTATGTGCCTGTAATACTTTGTGTGCTTTGCTGTTTGATTGAACTGCTGAGATGTTCATTGTTGGTTATTCGATTGATATGGTTATTGCTGTTGTGGATATTGTGTTGAGATTGATGTTGAACTATTGACTGTGGATAATTGAGAAAAGGAAAATAGAAATTAGAAATTGGGAAATTGAATTTGAGATGATGATATAATTGTCACGTGGAAAGTAGTGGTATGACCCGATGGTTTGAAAATTAATTTTGGGATGCAATGGTCGGTTACTTGGTTTGGGGATGTTGATCCCGATTGTTCCTTGGGTTATTGAACCCGGTATGGTTATTTTGGGATGTTGATCCCAGTATGATTATTTTGGGATGTTGATCCCGGTATGGTTATTTTGGGTTGTTGAACCCGGTATAGTTACTTTGGTATGGTTATTTTGGGACGTGGTCCCGGTATGGTAAGATTTGGTATGGTTCCCTTTGACCTGGCATCCGGAATTAATTGATAAGCTGGTACGACCCTAGCTTGTCCAGTGACGGGGCCCGGAAGATAAAATTGGAAATAATAATAAATATTCTTTTGGTCTTGGCTCAGTCTTGTTTGAGTTGTGCAATTGCATGCCTGTGTTTTCTTTACAGTATTACGGTTGCCTGCATATCACTGTTTATCCTTCGTCGGTGAGCACTTCGGACTCACTCCTCGCCTGCGGGGTTTCATCCCGTAGGTTAAGGTATTTCGTAGTTCAGGTACGACGTTCGATGGCTGCTGCTTTCTTCTCCACTGACTCCGGATCCATACCTCCGCTGCATGTGCGTATAAGTCTTTCGCTGCTGTGTTATATATGTTGTTGTGTTGCTGCTTTCCTATATGGCTTATGATGTTGTTTATACTGGAGTATGCTGCTGCTGTTGAGTTAGTTGTGTGGATTGAATAATGGTCCCCGAGTGTGGGTGACAGATGATGTCTTGGATCTTTGCTGTATTTGGATTTACTGTGTAGTATTTTGACTGCGATGTACTGTCTGTTCTATCAATGAGAATAGTTTCGGCACGTGTTTACTGTGTACGGTAAATACGGGTCAGGGCGCTTCATTTTGGTAGCGGAGCAGGCAGTAGGTCATTAGGGACATGATTGTGATTGAATGGTTGCTTGTTTGTGCATAAGATCTGTCAAGACAAGCTCGACGAGGCAACCACCGCAGCGCTCGCCTCCCCTTTCTCCTCGCGCCGCCGTCGCCTTCGCCTCCTCCCCGTTGCCTCACCTTGTCAGCCGCCCGTGTCGCCGCCTTGCTTGCCGTCCCGTGCCGCGCCGCCGTCAAGCTCAAGGTGAGCCTTGGTTTGAAGACGACCCGGATGTGGGTCGCGGGTTGACCTGGTTGGTTTGGTTGGGTTGGGTTGTGAGTTGGTTGGGTTTTAGTCTGTTGGGTTTGTTGTTGGGTTTTAGTCTGTTGGGTTTGTTGTTGGGCTTGGTCTGGTTTGGCTGGGTTGTTTGGGCTGTGGAACTGGGCTTGCAGTCTTGGTCGGGCCCTTGTACTTGGTTGGTCATGAGCTGCATAGTTCAGCCCAGTCCGATAAAAAAAATAAAAAATAAAAAAAAGAAATAAAAAAATAAATACATATATATTCTAGGAATATATTTATGCTATAGAAAAATATATATTTTGGGAAATTATGATAATTAACTATTTTTGGAAATATGTATTTATGGTATACAAAAGTAATAGTTTTGAGAATATATATAATTATTACCTTTGGAAAATATATATGTATATTTATAAATTCGTATTTATTTTTAGAAAATAAGTTTGTATGATTAATTTTTCTGGAAATATGGTTTTCTAGAGATAATAATATTTGGTAATTATATTTTGGCAATTAATATATTTTATGGAATAATTTCGGGAAAAATACATATATAAGATATAATTTCTAGGAAAATTATATTGCTATTATTTTGGAAGACGAAGTATAATTATTCTATAAAAAAATATTTAAAAGAGAGTTTTAATTAAAGTATGGTACCGAAATTATATTCGGATATACGTACGGTATAACATTTTCGGTAAAAGATGCTAATAAAGGATATGAACCGGGATGGGTTTATTTCGCAGTATTGGCATCATGGCATACACTTATGTGCATCTTATGTGAGTATATATTGTTTGTTGTATAGGTTTGATATCGGGCAGTTTCCCGAGGAGCCGGCTTGGGACCGGTCATTGTCTTCAGAGTTGAGTAATCGGCTAAGATGAGGATGGATAACCTTGGATATGTGCCCGTAATGCTGTGTGTGTATTTTTTTTGTTTGATTGAACTGCTGAGATGTTTATCGATTGTTGTTTGTTTGATGTGGATATTGTTGTTGATGATGCTGGTTTGTGTTGTTAGATTGTGGATATTGTGAGTAATCATTGATGAAACACCTGTGTCCCAATTGTATAAATAAAACACTTAATCAAAAGGAATTTACCAAAATGCCCTTGAAACCTGGGACACGAAATCCAATGCTAAATATTATCTGAAAATCATAATAAAGCGAGATGTCATAAAGAACAAGAGAAAACCGGCTTATCAAGCCATAAGACAACCCGGAAATCCGCCGAAACATCATCAGGTAACAAATCCCGGCAACCCTCCGATAAAGTATTCAAAATCAATAACGACATCTCAACAAAATCCAATGCAGCGGAAGATAAGGATAAAATAAAAACAAAAGAAAAATATGATTTGCAAGTCGACTCTGTGGATCCAACCGGGAGAAGAAGCACAGCTACCTGCTGGGATAACCACGTCCGTACTCCGAAAAGGAAGAGTGAGACTGCACGCTAACTAAGAGTCTGAAAAACAACGGTGGCGATTATGTGAGTCGCCTACTCAGTGAGCAGTATAAATCTAGTTACGTAGGTGTGCAAAGCAAGTTCCAAAGGAAAGTAGAGAAATAAACACAAGTAAGCAAACACACAATAACCAGTACTAACATGCCAACTACATAAAGCAAACAGTTTATATTTTTCATCTGTTGTGTGTTAAGTTTTCTTATTGTATTTATTATTCAGGGCCCCCTACTGTGTGCGTCGAGCTCGGTCCCATCTCATGAGACAACCAGGGCGAAAGCCCAATATAACCAGGCATAAAGCCCAAATATCACGATAGAGAGAGAGAGAGACAGAGAGAAAGAGGGAGGTAGAAAGGGAGAGGTAGAACCGGTCATCACAGGCCCATATGCTAAACCGCATATACCATGCTATCCCGCATGCAAACCCGAGGGGTATCACTTCCCGCTCGAACCAAACGGTCATCAGTATACAGTAGCCTATCTTCTACTGTACATTATTCTTGTTCATACTTAAGAGTTCATGTGTGCCAAAAGTTATGATTTAACAGGATTGTGTGACTTATTATCTCAATCAAGCATCTGGGTTTCCAACCCACAGTACATCACACAGATCACCCAAAATCACTCCACATGTTATATCCCATAACAATTTAAAAGTCATGCTCATTAGGCAACTAGTAACACACAGGCACACAATACAGATCATGGCATGTTAGCAAACAAGGCATGCAACTCAGACAAACCATTCTAACAAGTACATGCATACAAACATAAAAAGACTTATAAAGTCACCTCAACGATGATGATTCTGTGGAGCTTTCCCCAAAATAGATCCTTCAGCTCCCGAGGTATTACCCGTGCCTGAATACCGGCACACACAATAATTATAAAACAATTATCACAAACCGTGCATGCATGATACCTATATGCTCAACTGAGTGAAACCTGGCCCAAACTACCCGGTTAAGAAATTTCAGGGTCTAAGCCCAACATGGTATATCTCCTCACTAAAACCCCAAAGACAAGGACCTAAGGTTAACCGGGCTTAAGCCCATCTAAGTCCAGAATAATTTCTCGGGCCTAAGGCCCACTTCCTTAAGTCTGCAATAAACCCAATTTATGAATTCGGGCTTAGAGCCCATTCCTTAAAGTCCAAAACTAACCATTTATGCCATTGGGCTTTGAGCCCTCTTCTTAAAGTCTAAGAATTATCCAAGGGTCCATGAGGTTAGATTGTTGGGTCTGGGCCCAGTTTTTCCTAAATGTCGTTCTAAGGTCATTCCCGAGCCCAGGCCTATGGTTCTACCCGTGTCGGTAAATTTTCGGCCACACACTCTCACACCCCACACACAGTTTCACTAAAACTCGATATTCCCGATACATGAAAGTACTTGTTTAATTATACATACCATGAATGAGATTAAAACATAACAAAGAAGAGATACCCTCAAGCCGGAAATATTCTGCCTTGTCGGAACAAAACCCGAGCCCTCGCCGAAAAATTCCCAAGCCTCGTCGGAAAATTCCCGAGCTTCGCCGGATTCCGGTCACCTTGCCGGAAAAATCCAAACAGCTCTCAAAATAAACCCAACAAAACAACCAAGGCCCTACAACATCCAAAACCAACGTTCAAAACCCACAACATCCGATCAAACGACACAGCACCTATTGATCTTCACAACGATTAACAAGGATTTGGAAAAGAGAGTCCTTACCCGGAACACTTGCTGCAAGGACCGAGTCTGCAACCAAGATCCACAACTGCCGGCACACGTTCCAGAATTCCAAACCCGTCAGTCCAGAACAGCTCCGCCGGCCCACAGCAGCCCCAACCCCGCTGCCGGAGCAACCACCGCCTGACCGGGACTCAACCCAACCAACACAACCCGTCACGAACTTCGGCCACCACTACACACAACGCCAACCACCGACGAACACCAGACACACACACAAAGCCCTCATCAAACACGGGTACTCCAAAAACAACCAAAGAGGAAAGGAATCAGAGGGCGGCGGCACTTACCAGGCACAGCGGCTCGTCGTGGACCCGTCCTCGAGCTCTCCTCCGTCAGTCCCCGACCGGTGTGTGAGCCTCGTCCTCGATGCCGCGTAGAGCCGACTCCCTGGCTCGAGGGTACGGCAGCGTGAAAGCGACAAGGAAGAGGTGAGGAGAATCGGGACAGAAATCGTGGGAGAGGGAGAGGGAGATGAGAGAGAGAGAGAGAGAGAGAGAGATATGGGTAAGGCGCCGTCGGGTGTGGAGAAGCGAAGGAAGAAGAAAAGAGAAGGGAAAGGAGAAAAGAAGAAAAGAGGGTTTTAGGGCTTGACCGGCCGGTCCAAAAACGGCGTCGTTTTGGACTAAGGCGCAATCAACCCGCCCTAGACAACGCGCCCTTAGGTTGATGTTTTTTTTTTGTAAGACTCCAAAACGACGTAGTTTCAGTGAAACTACTTATAAGCCTAACTTCCAACTCCGAAACCCGATTTAACTCAAACGAAGGCCGTACCCGTCATACTAACGACTTAATACCGATATAACCAAGATAAAATAATTCATTTTCCTAGTCCAAAAATCCGGAAATTCCTCGAGGGTAAAATTGGAATAAAAATTCCAAAAATCAAATTATGGAAATTCGGGGCGTTACAGTTCCACCCCTCTTAATAAAATTTCGTCCTCGAAATTACAAGGTATGAAATCAGAACAGATGTGGATACTGCTCTCTCATATGGGACTCAACCTCCCAAGTAGCCTCATTCGGAGAATGACGGCTCCATCTGACCCGAAACATAGGAATGGTACGACTCCTCAACTGCCGCACCTCTTGAGCCAAAATCTCTACCGGCTCTTTCACATAGGTCAAATCCTCAGAAACCTCCACCTCTGTCGGGGATACAACATGACTAGGATCAGACCGATAACACCTCAGCATCGAAACATGGAATACATCATGTATGCGCGACAGCTCCTCCGGTAAAGCCAACCTGTAGGCCAGCGGACCAATCCGCTCCATGATCTCATAACGACCAATATAACGAGGGCTTAACTTGCCCTTCCTCCCAAACCGGATAACACCTTTCTAGGGAGCAACACGGAGGAAAACTCTGTCACCTACACTGTACTCCATCTCCCAACGATGCTTATCAGCAAAACTCTTTTGCCGGTCTTGAGCAGCTCTCATGCACTGTTTAACCACCTCGATCTGACCAACAGTTTCCTGGACTAGGTCCAGACCAACCACCTGTCTCAAACATTCCTCATCCCAACAGATCAGACTACGACACTTCCGCCCAAACAAAGCCTCATAAGGCGCCATACCAATACTAGAGTGATAACCGTTGTTATAGGCAAACTCAACTAACGGTTAAGTCTCGTCCCAAGAACCACTGAAATTGAGCACACATGCTCTAAGCATATCCTCCAACGTCTGTATAGTCCTCTCCGACTGCCCATCGATCTGCGGATGGAATGTAGTACTGAAATTCAGCTTAGTACCCAAAGCTGACTGTAAGCTCTTCCAGAAAAGTGAAGTAAACCTCGGATCCCTGTCCGACACAATGGATAGTGGAACTCCATGTAGACGGACAATACCCGAAACATATAACCTCGCCAGCTTATCCATTGTATCCGTCTGCTGAATCGGTAGGAAATGAGCTGACTTGGTCAGTCTGTCAACAATGACCCAGATGGCATCATGTCGACCCCGGGTCCTTGGTAACCCGATCATAAAGTCCATAGTGATATGCTCCCACTTCTACTGCGGAATAGTCAAAGATCTCAACTTGCCGGCAGGAGCCTGATGCTCGGCTTTCACCTGCTGACAAGTCATACAACGAGCCACAAACTTCGCAACATCCTTCTTCATCCCGGGCCACCAATAATGACTCTTCAAGTTCTGGTATATCTTGGTGCTACCAGGATGTATAGCATATGGCGCATTATGCGCTTCATCCATGATCCATCTCCTCAAATCATCGACATCCGGAACACATAACCGATCATCGGTCATCAAAGCATCATCCTTCCGGACATAGAAACTAGAACTCTCCCCCCCGAGAGCCTTGTCTCGCAACTCTGCTAGATGAGGGTCACCAAACTGCAACTCCATGATCTTATCCCGCAAGGTCGGCCGAATGCTCAAACTGGCAAGCAACGCCCCAGTAACATCCACCTCCAGCTGTGCATCCAACGACCTCAGCTCCACCATGGAAGGCAAAGCATAAGAAACTGAGTCCTCATCCGCAGAAGCCACTCTCTTCCAGCTCAATGCATCTGTAACAACGTTGGCCTCGCCTGGATGGTACTCAATAGTACAATCATAATCCTTCAGAAGCATAATCCAGCGTCTCTGCCTCATATTTAGCTCCCTTTGGGTCATGATGTACTTCAAACTCTTGTGATCCGTGAAAATCCGACACTTCTCACCGTACAGATGGTGTCTCTAGATCTTCAGAGCAAAGACCACAGCAGCTAACTCTAGATCATGGGTCGGATAGTTCCTCTCGTGAGTTCTCAACTACTTGGAGGCATAAGAAATCACCCGACCCTCCTGCATCAAAACAAATCCCAAGCCCAAACCAGAAGCATCACTGAACACCGTGTACTCTACTCCGGGTCTCGGAATAGTCAAAACCGGTGCAGAAGTCAACCGACTCTTCAACTCCTCAAAACTCTTCTGGCAACGGTCATCCCAAACAAAGGTACAGTCTTTCCTCAACAGTTTAGTCATGGGACCCGCTATTAAGGAAAAACCCTCAATGAACCTCCGGTAGTAACCAGCAAGTCCAAGGAAACTCCGTATCTCAGGTACATTCTTCGGTGGCTCCCAATCCATGACTGCCTTAATCTTGGCCGGGTCCACCTTAATGCCTTCACCGGACACAATATGCCCAAGGAACGCGACCTCATCCAACCAAAACTCACACTTGCTGAGCTTGGCATAGAGCTGTTCTTCTCTCAACCTCTGCAAAACCTGTCTCAAGTGGTCCTCATGTTCGGCCTTACTACTCGAGTAGACCAGAATATCATCAATGAACACTACCACAAACCGGTCCATAAATTCATGGAAGACCTGTTGCATCATACACATGAACACTGTCGGTGCATTCGTCAGCCCAAACGGAACAACCACAAACTCATAATGACCATACCGTGTGCGGAAAGCAGTCTTTGGTATGTCTTGCTCTGCAATCCGAACCTGATGGTAACCAGATCGCAAGTCAATCTTCGAGAATACAGATGCACCCTGCAACTGATCAAACAAGTCATCGATCCTAGGCAAATGATACTTGTTCTTCACAGTCACCTTGTTCAACTGCCTATAGTCCACACACATCCGCATACTACCATCCTTCTTCTTCACAAACAAGACCGGAGCACCCCAAGGTGAGATGCTCGGTCTAATGAAACCCTTATCCAACAACTCCTCCAGTTGTTTCTTCAACTCTTGAAGTTATGTCGGAGCAATTCTGTAGGGCGGTATAGAAATAGGTGCAACTCCCGATACCAAGTCAACTGTATACTCCACCTCCCGCTCCGGAGGCAACCCAGGTAAGTCATCAGGAAATACATCGGGAAACTCCCGAACAATCGGAATATCCTCCACTCCAGGTACTGGTACCAAAGAATCGACCACATGAGCTAGAAAAGCATCACAACCCTCTCGGATCATCCTGAAAGCTTGGATGGCCGAGATACAACACGCCGATAGAGCTCTTCGCTCTCCAACGAGTACCAATCTACGCCCTACCAGAGAAGGCAAAGACACTTCCCTGGCCCGACAATCAACTACTGCCTGGTGTCTGGACAACCAATCCATGCCTAAAATAACATCAAACTCTCCCAAGTCCATGACAGCAAGATCAGAAGGAAAACTCTCACTATCGTACTCTATCGATACATCTCTACAAACTCCATCAACAACTACTATATCATCAGTGGGTAAACGGACTCTCAGGGGTCTACTAAGGTTATCATCTTCTATGTTATGAGTGGTCATGTGTAACGTCCCGGCTTGTCGACTGTCACTACAGACCAACACGGGACCTTTCCAACATGCTTTGTCCTCACTCGCACGTTTCCGGGGAGAACTTCCCAGGAGGTCACCCATCCTAGAATTGCTCCAAGTCAAGCACGTTTAACTTTGGAGTTTTTCTAGAATGAGCACCGAAAAGGTAGGTGCACCTTGTTGATATAGTTAGTACCCATCAAACCATTTAAGTTATTCTCAATTGTACAGTCCCATACCTGTACAACCTCGAAATCACTTCATTTGAGCTATTTTTAATTATACAGTCCCATACCCGTATAATTATGAAATCGCCCCAACTGTACAGCCCCATCCCTACACAATCTCAGGATCTCTCCTATTCCGATGTGGATTCGGTTCATTCCTGTGCCCCTCCGTCTAGAAGCCTGCCAGAAGCCGCTCCTTGTCCATGCTCATCCCGGCACCGGCGTACACTTCCCGCCCCCCGGGTCTTACAGGCCCACCATCTTCTGCTAGGTTCGTCCCTGAACCCTGCACCGTACTAGGGGAGTTCTGGAGCTCCGCTACCAACTGAAACGCCCGTGTCCCAATTTATTAATATAAAATAGAATTTAAATATAAAATGACTAAATTGCCCTTATCATCCCCGCGACATGAAAATCATCAACTAAACACCCGTATCCCAAATAACCCAATAAATTAATTACAACATGGGAAGTGACCAAAATGCTCTTCTACCCGGGACACGATATCAAACAACATAATCAACATACAATTATACAATAAATTATACAAGAAAGCGAGTATGCAGCGGAAGAAAAGGATAATATAAAAACAAAGGAAAGATATGACATGCAAGTCGGCTCTATGGATCCAACCGGGAGAAGAAGCACAGCTACCTGCTGGGATTACCACGTCCGTACTCCGGAAAGGAAGAGAGAGACTGCACGCTAACTAAGAGTCTGAAAAACAACGGTGGCGATTATGTGAGTCGCCTACTCAGTGAGCAGTATAAATCTAGTTACGTAGGTGTGCAAAGCAAGTTCGAAAGAAATGTAGAGAAACAAACACAAGTAAGCAAACACACAATAACCAGTACTAACATGCCAACCACATAAAGCAAACTATTTATATTTTTCATCTGTTGTGTGTTAAATTTTCTTATTATATTTATTATTCTGGGCCCCCTACTGTGTGCGTCGAGCTCGGTCCCGTCTCATGAGACAACCAGGGCGAAAGCCCAATATAACCAAGCATAAAGCCCAAATATCACCATAGAGAGAGAGAGAGAGACAGAGAGAAAGAGGGAGGTAGAAAGGGGGAGGTAGAAGGAGGGAGGTAGAAGCGGTCATCACTGACCCATATGCTAAACCGCATATACCATGCTATCCTGCATGCAAAAACGAGGGGTATCACTTCCCGCTCGAACCAACCGGTCATCAGCACACAGTAGCCTATCTTCTACTGTACATTATTCTTGTTCATACTTAAAAGTTCATGTGTGCCAAGAGTTGTGATTTAACAGGGTTGTGTGAATTATCAACTTAAACAAGCATCCGGGTTTCCAACCCACAGTACATCACACAGATCACCCAAACCACACCACATGTTACATTCCATAGCAATTTAAAGTCATGCTCATCCGGCAAATGGTAACACATAGGCACACAATACAGATCACGGCATGTTAGCAAACAAGGCATGCAACTCAACAAACCAATCTAACAAGCACATGCATACAAACATAAAAAGAATTATAAAGTCACCTCAACGATGATTATCCTGTGGAGCTTTCCCCAAGACAGATCCTCCAGCTCCCGAGGTATTACCCGTGCCTGAATACCGGCACACACAATAATTACAAAACAATTATCAACCGTGCATGCATAATACCTATATGCTCAACTGAGTGAAACCTGACCCAAACTACCCGGTTAAGTAATTTCAGGGTCTAAGCCCAAAAGGGTATATCTCCTCACTAAAAACTCCAAAAGATAAGGACCTAAGGTCAATTGGGCTTAAGCCCATCTAAATTCAAAATAACTTCTCGGGCCTAAAGCCCACTTCCACTAGTCTGCAATTATCCCAATTTATGAATTTGGGCTTAAAGCCCATTCCTTAAAGTCCATAACGAGTCCCCGGGCCTAAAGTCCGTCTAAGTCCAAAACTGAAACCCGAGCCTAAAGCCCATTATGAAGTTGGGCTTAAAGCCCGTTACCAAAGTCCAAAGGTTAACCAATTAAGTCATTGGGCCTCAAGCCCATATCTTAAGGTCCATCAAAGTCTCAAGGTCTTAAAGTCAGTTAGCTGGGCCTGGGCCCGGTTTTCCCTAAATACTGTTCTAAGGTCATTCCCGAGCCCAAGTGTTCCCGGCCTATGGTTCTACCCTTGTCGGTAAATTTCCGGCCACACACTCTCACACCCCCACACACGGTTACACTAAAACTCGATAATTCCCGATACAAGAATTATACCCACGTTAATTATTACATGCCATGAATGAGAGATTAAGTACATGACATCATCAGAAACAATACCAAGATTTGCAAAAGGAATAACCCGTCTTGCCGGAACAGGAACATAAACACCGGAAAAACCTCGGCTCGCCGGAATCCGATCACAGCCTCGCCGGAAAATGCCCAAAAAACACCCCATAGATTCTGCCAGCCCGACTAAAACAACAACAACAATCAATCTACCAACCCATCAAGTACAAACACCAAACGTACCATAAAGGAAGAATTTGAGGGCTGGATCTTACTTGTAAAACAAGTATCCAACTCGTCAACACCACACTTCCCTGCCAGAAACCACACAAACAACCGCAACCGCACACCCTCGCCGAGCACCAGGTTCGCCCACCGCAACGCAACCACAAACCGAACCACTACCAAAGACCACTACCGACAGTCTGCCGCACCATCCACCGTCGCGAGCAACCACGCCCGATCCGAACACAACCAGCAACCAAGTTAGCACAAACTCGGCCAAGCAACAGAAAAGGAGAAGAGAGAGAGACGACGGGGCTTACCCGGTAACGCAGGCGGCGGCCCTTCGTCGAGTCCACGCACTCGACTCCGACTCGCCCGAGCCCCAAAGGCCTCCTCCTTGCAACCCTTGCTTCGACAACAGGCCGGAAACTCGACGGTGGGCGGCGACGACGACGACGCAGCAGCTCGGCCCTCCCGAGCCCAAGACACGCACATAATCCGAGGCGCCCTCGGGTTCTCCGTAGTAGACGACGGTGGCGGCGACGACTCTTCGGATGCCAAAGCCTCTGAACGGCGATTCAGAGAGGATGATGAGATCGGAAGAAAGAGAGAAAAGGCAACAAGGGCTTAGGGGGTGTGGCGGCAAAAGATCAGAAAGCGGAAAAAGAATGAGAGAGGGAGAGGAAAAAGAAGCTTTTATACCTAGGGTTCGAATGTCCCTAGAAATGACGTCGTTTGGTCCATCCACCTCCACAGGTCAACACGGACACCCGAGCTGGTCAACTCGCGAGCCTCCCCTGAGTTTAAAGCTTCCCTGCTCCCAAAACGACGTAGTTTTGGTTAAAACTACACCAAACTTTGTGTTTCGACTCTAAAAGCCAAATTTAACTCCAACGAAGGCTGTACCCGCCATACTAACGACTTAATACTAATATAACCAAGGTATAATAATTTATTTCCTAGTCCAAAAATCCGGAAATTCCTCAAGCGTAAAATTGGAATAAAAATTCCGAAGATTCCAAAAATCAAATTATTGAAATCCGGGGCGTTACATCATGAATGCACGTGATACAAAAGAGTGTGTTGAACCTGGATCAACTAAAGCATGTGCATACTGACCAAAAACCATAAATGTATCTGCTATAACCTCTGGAGCATCAGCAACCTTCTCCCGGGCAATGGCATAAACCCTAGGAGCTGCAGCAGACTGAGTCGCACCCCCACGGTTCGAAGCTCCAGAACCCCCACGACCTCGACCCTGCTGTCCGCCACCCTTGTTCGGACCAGAAGAAACAGCACCACTAACCACAGAACTCTGCACTGTATACTGAGAACCACTGCCACCACTATCCTTAATCCACTTATAACAAGATGACTTCTGGTGTCCCGGCTTATTGCAATACCAGCATGTGCCCGAGAATCGTGCCGAGGAACCCCGTCCCTGAGTTCCAGACTGATAGGACCGTCCTCTCAAGGATCTGCCTGGTACACTCTGATAGTTCTGCCCTCGGGACTTCTTCGAACCTCGGTAAGAAGAACCTTGTCCACCAGAATAGTCTGCATCTCCGGCATCAAAATACTGCCTCTTCTGTCCAGGAGCAGATGACTGCTTCTTCTGCTCGGCTGCCCGAGCCTCCAGTCCAATCAACTGCACCCTCTCAGCATCTAAAGCAGCCTCACAAACTGCCTCCCAAGTCTTGTGCCCTCCACCAGCCACAGCTAACGCCAACTCCGTACGTAAGCCATTAACAAACCGCCTACACTTAGTCACCTCATCGGGCACAAAATCCCTAGCATAAGAGAGAAGGATGCTGAACCGGATCCTGAAAGCTGATACCGACTCATCAAGTCCCTGCTTCACCTCAAGAAACTGCTTCTTCTGCTCCTCCAAGAAACCAATAGTGAGAAATTCCTTGTAGAATTTCTCCTTAAAATCCCCCCATGGCATCTCCACTGGCCTCGGTAGGTTCTCTACAAGTCCACGCCACCATGTTAATGCATATCCCGTGACTTGTGTGCAGCAAACCGTGCCCAGTGCCCAGGCGGACACACGAACTTCTCCAGGACATTCTCCACCTGACGGAACCAATCATCGGAATCCTTTGCACTGACTTTCTCACCCGAGAACTCCTTAACTGTTGCCTTATCCATGTTTTGTAACCACTCTCCATACCACCTACCGCAGCAGGTGCAACCAGCTGAGCACCCTGCTGCTGCTGCTGAAATTGTTGCCACTGCAAAAAGTCCTGATACTGTTGGAACGCTGGGTCCACAACAGGTGGTACGGGTGGCACAACATTCTGTTCTCCTCTACTTGCAGCATTATTCCCTACTGCATTATTGTTCTCCTGACCAACGGGAACCTGTATCACCGACACATTGTCGGAGACATGAGTAGCGGCATCATCCTCAGCATTATGCTGCCCCTGGTGATCCATATTAACGCCTATATGAATGCAAATCATTCAAAACACTTTTAAAGTCATAAATCCGGAAACAGGCTTAAACACAGAAATCACTTTGAAAACAAGGTTTAAAACACTTTTAAAACCAAGGATCTGCAGCCTGCTCCGCTACCAAGCTGAAACACTCGTGTCCCAGTTGTACAAATAAAACACTTAATCAAAAGGAATTTACCAAAATGCCCTTGAAATCCGGGACACGAAATCCAATACTAAACATTATCTAAAAATCATAATAAAGCGAGATGTCATAAAGAACAAGAGAAAACCAGCTTATCAAGCCATAAGACAACCCGGCAATCCGCCGAAACATCATCAGGTAACAAATCCCGACAACCCGCCGATAAAGTATTCAAAATCAATAACGACATCTCAACAAAATCCAATGCAGCGGAAGATAAGGATAAAATAAAAACAAAAGAAAAATATGATATGCAAGTCGGCTCTATGGATCCAACCGGGAGAAGAAGCACAGCTACCTGCTGGGATAACCACGTCCGTACTCCGAAAAGGAAGAGTGAGACTGCATGCTAACTAAGAGTCTGAAAAACAACGGTGGCGATTATGTGAGTCGCCTACTCAGTGAGCAGTATAAATCTAGTTACGTAGGTGTGCAAAGCAAGTTCGAAAGGAAAGTAGAGAAACAAACACAAGTAAGCAAACACACAATAACCAGTACTAACATGCCAACTACATAAAGCAAACAGTTTATATTTTTCATCTGTTGTGTGTTAAGTTTTCTTATTGTATTTATTATTCAAGGCCCCCTACTGTGTGCGTCGAGCTCGGTCCCGTCTCATGAGACAATCAGGGCGAAAGCCCAATATAACCAGGCATAAAGCCCAAATATCACCATAGAGAGAGAGAGAGAGAGACAGAGAGATTCTGTGATTCTGTGGATTCTCATACAAACATAAAAAGACTTATAAAGTCACCTCAATGATGATGATTCTGTGGAGCTTTCCCCAAAATAGATCCTCCAGCTCCCGAGGTATTACCCGTGCCTGAATACCGGCACATACAATAATTACAAAACAATTATCACAAACCATGCATGCATGATACCTATATGCTCAACTGAGTGAAACCTGACCCAAACTACCCGGTTAAGAAATTTCAGGGTCTAAGCCCAACATGGTATATCTCCTCACTAAAACCCCAAAGACAAGGACCTAAGGTTAACCGGGCTTAAGCCCATCTAAGTCCAGAATAATTTCTCGGGCCTAAGGCCCACTTCCTTAAGTCTGCAATAAACCCAATTTATGAATTCGGGCTTAGAGCCCATTCCTTAAAGTCCAAAACTAACCATTTATGCCATTGGGCTTTGAGCCCACTTCTTAAAGTCTAAGAATTATCCAAGGGTCTATGAGGTTAGATTGTTGGGTCTGGGCCCGGTTTTTCCTAAATGTCATTCTAAGGTCATTCCCGAGCCCAAGTCTATTCTCGGCCTATGGTTCTACCCGTGTCGGTAAATTTCCGGCCATACACTCTCACACCCCACACACGGTTTCACTAAAACTCGATATTCCCGATACATAAAAAACGGCGTCGTTTTGGACTAAGGCACGGTCAACCCGCCCTGGTCAACGCGCCCTTAGGCTGATTTTTTTTTTGTAAGACTCGAAAACGACGTAGTTTCAGTGAAACTACTTATAAGCCTAACTTCCAACTCCGAAACCCGATTTAACTCAAACGAAGGCCGTATCCGTCATGGTTTGAGGCTGTTTTGTGGTGGCCATGATCTGGGTTACTTGTGATGGGCATGTTGATGCCGGTTTGATTGGGATGTTGATCTCTAAGATTGTGATTGGGATGTTGATCCCTGAGATTGTGATTGGGATGTTGACCCCTGAGATTGTGATTGGGATGTTGATCCCTGAGATTGTTATTGGGATGTTGATCCCTGAGATTTGTTATTGAGATGTTGATCCCGGGTTCTTTTTTATCTGGCACCAGAAACAGGTTGATAACCTGGTACGACCCTAGCTTATCCGTGACGGGGGCCAGAAAGATAAAATTGAAATAATAATAAAGTCATTGGTATGTTTGGGACGAGTCTTTAGGTTTGGTCTGTCTTGTACGGTGACTGTTGTCTGTGTTACCTTCTTTGAAGTATTATGGTTGCCTGCATATCTCTGTTTATCCATGGTTGTGAGCACTTCGGACTCACCCCTCACCTGTGGGCTTTCATCCCGTAGGTTGAGTTATTTGTGATTCAGGTTTGATGCATACCAGACAGGCTGCGGCGTTATCCCTTGGACAGGACTCGGATCCATAGTTTGCATCAGTGTCGCATACAGTGTCTTTGTGAGTTATTAAGTCTTCCGCTGTGCTACATATTGTTATTGTTGGGCCTTGGGCCGGTTGTGATGTTTTAGATGATCCCGGGTTCGGGTGATATGTTTTCATATTGGGCCGAAGGGCCAGATTTCTGTTGTTTATATTTTGGGCTGTTGAGCCAATTTTCTGTTGTTTACACTATATGCTGGGTTTGTTTGGTCAGGTCGTTACAGTTCCGGCTCGTGTTTACTATGTACGGTAAATACGGGTCGGGGCGTTTCACCTAGCTTTTTCCTAAAAAGCAAAAGCTTGGTTAACAATTGTGCCGATGGGAAGGAAGCAAGGCTGGTGACAACGAGAAAAAAATAAATAAATAAACAAAATAAAGTGGCACTTCAAGCATCGTGTTACTTATGTCCCAACTTGAGGAGGAATGCTGGCATGACTTATGAAGCTATTAAGTCGGTCATGATTGTTATAATCTGATGCTATTTGTAAGGTGTTATAAATTAAACGTAAAAATGTACCTCCTTAACAACTTAACAAGGGATTGCGTAATGACGATAAAGAAAATATATAGACTATAGAGAATAATAAGAAAGGATGAATTGTGGAATGATTGGAAAGAAGAATTCTTTATTTCATTCATGGATGATATCTTCTACAATTGTCATTATGTGCTTTTTATAGCACACGAATGTCCATCCGTTCATGAGTGAATTAAGTATCTTCATAATAACATATACGGTTTACATGTTATACAATGAACATTCATTACATTTGTTTTATAACATAAGGAATAATAATTAAGAATTCTTATTTTATTAGGAATGTATCTAAAAGTCCTAGCTAAGAGTAAATAATTCTTCTAAGTTTATCTCATTATCTGAGATCGGCAACCTCGTAGGAACCTTAACTGAACTTGTCAATAAATAGACCTGTCATGCCATCATCTATTTGGAATATTTTTAAATTAATTATAAATAAAATAATCATTAACCTAAACTTAACATTCCTTTATTCATACGAGGAGTTATCTGGAGGACAAGGATTTTACAATTACAAATCTTTCCCTTCAAAAACAGAGGCATTACATAGACAAACATAAAATAAAAGGCTTTCAATCCAATCGACGGAGTAGATATTCAACTTGAACAAGCTTGGTGAGTGGCATTACCCATTCTTCATATAGGCGGCCAACTATAGGTGGATCAACTTTGTAGTTTCCGTTGGTGGTGCTGGTGCCATTGGCGTTGACGTTCACCTCTTGTCCAAATGTCATTGCCTTCTTCTCCACCCTCATCTTCACTATATCTTCTACGCTCTTGAAAGTTAGCAAGTTCATCAGAGCATCTCTGTCCTGAAACAACCATAATATTAGCCTATTCTACCATTCTAACATCCATAATTGTGGCCACAATCTGTGCTTCAGTCTTTAAGGAACTTTTGTAGTCAAAATTGCAAACCTAAATGCCTAGTTAAATAATAGGTTTGGTGCAGATAGACATATCCCAAGCAAAAAAAGAAAAAAGTAAGCGAAAGTTGCCATCTTTTGGGTATGCAGAAAATAGAAAATTCAATCTTTCACCTAGAATTACATTTGGGCATTACCAGAATGAAAACTAACAAAGGCTCAATAAGGTAGGCAGGCGCTTATTAGACCCTTCTCTACTGACACTGATAAACAAACTAAATACAGTCAAGGTCAGCAATCAATCCAGGAACAATACCTTGGAACGAATGGCTGGTTCATAGTCATGTGGAGCATCTCTGTATTTAACCTCAGCAACAAACTTCCCATAATGGATTCTTCTAGAGAGGGCCTGGAGGACAAATGACAGGTTTCTTAGTCAAACACAAACCGGAATAGGTAGAGATGTTTCAACTTGTTATAGCCAGCTATAGTATTATGGCTTGGTCATGACATTTATTTATTTACAGCATACCTGCAGACAACCAAGATCACTCGAAGCTGTTGCTGCATAGTTACCATCATCGCCAGGAGCAACGAACAATGGAAGCAGTTGGGTGAAATACATATCCCAAACTTTTTTGTTTATGTTAATGGATGCCCCTGCAGGATGCAAGAACTGCAATTTGGGTTAGATAGACATATTACAGATAACGGAGTTACACTAAAAAACGGTTATATAGTATGAATGAGGCAGTTACCTGGGTATAGTTGCGATGTGGAACTAAAGAAGGTGGCAGATTATCTGGGAAGAAGGGATTCTCTTCTGGATTCTCATATCTCCCAGCCTACAATGCGAAGAGCAAAAACAAGCCTACATCAAGCCATCAGCCATCACTATGGTTACTCTTCTGCAACCTCTTGTTTTTAAGCTTCTATTATCATTGGCATTTCGGGTAAACTCACAACAGCATCAAGAATTAAGATGAATGAGAACATGCACCTCAAAGACAGTTGTGTGCTATATGGTTAGAAGTTAGAACAAGCTGAATTAATGATAGGAGAAGGATCTAATCCCAATCCTAACCCACATTACCGTAGTCTTGGTAACAAACCATCCTATTGACTTTTGTTCTTCTGTTACATTGACAATTTAGGATAAAGCTCATGAATAGCATAATGACCTCATTCACAGATTTGCTGATAAACAATTAGAACACATATTTGCAGTTAAATAATTAGAACAGACATAAAACATGGGCTGGCAGAACCAATGTTGACCCATTAGGTCCACATTCTTCTGCACATCACGTTGTAAGAAACAAAAAGAAAACAACCAAATCAACTTTTAATATTGAGCAAGCCAGGCACCAACAACCAATGGCCAAAATGCTGACGTTGTAAGTTGTTTAAACAAAAGGACAGGGCTCATTCAATATATTTTATCTTTGGAAAGAGGACTAAGTTAAACAATAGTGCAAGAAAAAAATATTCCTCCAATTAAAATAACCAAAACAAACAAAGATCGAGACTTTACCTTGGCCTGAACAGCCTCTGTCTCCCTAACAACGGATTCAACAAAAGATCCCGAAAACCCAGGAAACGAATTCAGAGAATGGTCGTAAATAGGAGCATTGGTAGGAAACTTGGCTCTCTCTATCAGACTGAAGACAATTGTGTCCTCTTGTCTCACCAGAGACTCCCTCACCGAGTCAAGCGTAACAACAGAATCAGACACACAACTCGCCACAGGTGTCGTCATGGTATCTCTACTTAACAACAGCAAACCATTCATTAGTAACACGTAAAAGCAAAGTGAGCGACAAAACTTTGGAAACCGCAGCTCCATTTGTTTTGGTCTAATTGAACGTTAAAGAGCAAGCAAACAAACAATGTCAACTAACTAGCTAACACGAGACGGGCATACATACACGATAAAGCACAGCCACAATAAATAAGGAAAGAAATCTGTAGCATTTCCACGCTTCAAGATTATCAACGGACCAGAAATGGGTAGTTGAAAGTCAAAACAAAGAGTTTTAATTTCACCTTTTATGGGCAAAGTCAACTGTAAATGTGAAACGAGATGAATTCTCATAAAGAACGGGGAAAAGTGCAAAGGAACCGAACCGTGATGCGATAATCTAGCAGCCGAAGTGATTGTCAATCGCCGCTACTTTGGATTTTTGCCTCTTTTGTGTTCTTGGTGGGTTTAAGCAGATATAGCCGAGAGAGATTAAGCTCTAACTTGTTGGTGTTTAAAGCAAAAGGATGTAGTTAACTTTACCAGATTCTCTCTTGTTTCTGGGTTCAGATATTCTATCTATCTTGCTACACGACATTCCACTAAAACACGGCCCTTTAAAGACAAGAAACTAAAGAGCTTAACGTGGGCGCGTGCACTTGCCTTGCTTTGTTGGGGTTTGGTGACTGACGTATTAGGGGGATTAAACGACACGGGATAACGATAGTACGTGCATGTGGGTTGAGCTCCTCTACCACGCAAGTACGTTTTGTTGGATAAGCCCTCGCTTCCGTTCATGAATTGAGCAATTTCAGTTCTTTTTTCTATTGGATGTTGAGGTTGTTAATGGGCAATATTCTTACTATTGAAAAGAATGATGAATGCTTAATTACATTATGTTATGAAGGGAAAGTTATTAAATGGTCATAGACTCATAGTTACCCATTGTTGATGTGATGGATATTTTATCATTTTGCAAAATCGATGTTTTGTAGATGTATAAGTTTTTGGCATGATTTATCATTTTGCAAAATCAATGTTTGTAGATGTATAAGTTTTTGACATGATATCCCGTGTAAAATGAAATCAAACTTGGTATTTGTTTTATGATAGCATTCATATTGGAATATGTTAATTTAGCATATTTCCATAGACCATGACCGTATGTAATGGAACTATTTTATTTTACTTGAGATTGTAAGGAGATTCTCAGGCTCACCGGTATTCTGTGGATGCAGTTATTTATTTTATTCGACCGGGCCGTTATCCTGGACAAAGGTTGTGCGTCCATTTTGCAATAAGTCTCGGTGATGAATGCGGTCAATTTTTAATGCTTCACGAGAGAATGTGATATTGTGAAGCAGAGACTTAAATGTTCAATAAACTATGAACTTCAGAGATGTGCATGCATCAATTGAAAATGGGTTGTTGAGATTGTGTCTTTTAAAGAATTGGATTATAGTAAGTGGGTGCGATTTTGCTATATTAATTACCCTCACCAGTGATTTGGTTGGAACATGGACAATATATTTAGTTGTTAAGACCGAGATACGTCATTGCATAGGTGAATAAGGATAGTGCAACAATTAATAAGAAAGATTAGAGTGTGATGACGCAATTATGACTTGCTATTTACAGGTCAGGAAACTGCAAATTATTGGCGAAAAGTTTGTAGCTGGTCAGAGACTCGGAACAAGTTGTTCAAGCTTTCAAGAACACCAGCAGCCTTGTACAATTTTAGCAAGTCAAAGGTATGATATGTACTTTCTTCTTAATTAATTGCTGCTCTGCTATGGTTTAAATATGTACTACTAGCCATTAGTTTAATTTTATTATTCATTGTGGATACTAGTTGCATCGGAATTCTTTGAAATTTGAATAAGAAGAACAAATGATTGTTCCTTCTTCAACTCTTTTCACAATCCTACACGCAATATCGGACTCTTGTAGTTGGAGGAATGCGACGGGGGATTAAATATTTGTTGGAAACGATACAGCGGTCCACCCTGTTATCAATTTTTTTGGTTTTTCAATTAATGTTTTTAGTTTTTGTCAAACTATTGTGGTCTTCATGCTCCCCCCCATCCAAATCAGAGAAGTTTTTCCTTGCTTAGTTGGTCAATGTTTCTTCTGAAGTTTCCACACTAAATGCTCATTTCAGCCGATTGTTAAAAGAATTTCATAAGTGCTTTTTAGAAAAAAAAAAGAAAGACAAGAAAAAAGACTTCATCTGGTATAGCAATTCTCATATTCTGTTTATGGCCCCGATTTAAGCTTGATTTTGTACTATCACATCTTATCTGCAGAAAAAGCAAATTCTAGAGATGTTTCAACCAATATGCTCCTACAAATGCTACAAACCAATCGCAAATTCTTGCCGATTCCATCCGGCATTCCTAAGAAAAAGCCGGAGAGGTTGCCCTGTGCAAGTATGTTGGAGAGTTTTTTCTTGAAGAAGAAAAAGTAGCAGAAGAAAAAGGCTGCAGAATTGTTGATGAGGCATTAAATGGACTCCAAGACAAAAATATATATAACCAAAATTGAAATGCAGAATTGCTGCTTGACTATACAATGTGCAAAACAACACACCAAAAGACCCAATATCATAAGCTATTCTTCAACCCTATGCAACAACCGCAAATGCTAGCATCATCTTGATTTTCTGTAGTCCAGTCATGTTTCTTTGGCCCGAGATATCCTTGATAAAACATCTGAGAAACCTTGACTAGGTTGTACTAGAGAAAAGCAGCCCCTCAAACAAAACCCAATTACACCTAAGCAGAGCTGACCGACGCCTAAAAATCAAAAGCAAATATATAACTAATCTCCATGTCAAGGGGAGAGAAGATTTGGAGCATGCCGGGAAGTGAGCTGTGAAGGTTCCTTGGCACGCTGTGCCATTATCTTTGCAGTGTCTTTCCACCAAGCAACCTCCATTTCCTTGTCACGAAGCTTGCGTTTGACACTTTCTAAAGCAGCTTCCAACTCTCTTATCTGTTCCTGTTGTCTTGATTCCAATAATTCATGCAACTTTCTCTCCAATTCGTGAGGAGGAATTCCACATTGCTCGTGTGAGTCAGTTGCCCGAGGCTCAGTTACAGGATCAATGACTTCTCCAGAACTGATACTCTGGGTTTTTGAAGAAGCAGTGTCATCATTTGTTATCTGCCATTTCAAATGTCATGTAAGAATACTTAAAATAATGAAACAATGAAATCTCCAACAGAAAGTTGATCAGGAAAGACAAATCTCACAGAAGATGATGCACAAGTTAGTCACTATTTCTAGCAAAAGTTCAGCGAATCAACACATTAAGTGAAAGGCTCTAAACGCAATACAAGACTTTGCAGCACTGCTTTCTACTCGATTCACTACCCAACTGCAATTGCACCATCCACTAAAGCTTGTCCCTTTCTACTCCATCTACCTGGTTGAACCAGGGTCTTTCTATGCATACAAGTATTTTTGTTGGAACTTGATAAACAAGGTCTTGACCATGAACTAAAAGATTGGTTGAAAATGAACAATAAAAAGCAACAATATGCTAAGAGCATTAAACTCGTCCTCAATCCTCAGATAAAAACCAGCAACTCATTCATTCTTTCCGATTAGTTATTTACCGAGTACTAACATAAACACAGCAGCATTTGCAACGAAACCAAAATCCAAAAGGAACAATGAAAACCATGCAGAAGACACTAATAAGCCCAACTCACCCGTATCCTTTGCTGCTCTGGTTGCTCAGACAAGTTCTCCACATCCAATTGAATCTCCAAACGCTCAAGCTCGACTTCAAGTTCTGCCACCAACTTTTCCATCCCCTCCAAACTTTCGTCTCCTTTACCCATTTCACACTTGAACGAACGGTCACCCACAGTAACAGAAGAGGAATCTTCCTGCAAAGGATAATCATCACTCTCCACAACTTGGTGAGACATTTCTCCTCCAAAATCCCTATCCACCTCCACTTGTTCCCCGATGGAACAGGAAAATACCTCATTCTTCTGCTCCTGTGGTGGTTTATTACAATCGGGGATGATCCCCACATCTTTCTTTTGCAAAACCTCTTTCACGTCCTGGATTAGCGTATCCAATTGGGTACGCATTTGTTCCATCTTATCAAGTTCGTTCTTGCTCGCAGCAACCAAGTACAAAAGACAATCTCCGGCTCCTAGGTTCCCGTTGCTCTCCCTCCTATTACACTGTCCTGAAAACACAAAAATTTTCGTACCCAAACATTAAAAAAAAAAAAGAAAACCCACCTACCAAACTAATTAATTAACCATTACCATCATCGCATCAAATACACAAAACAAAAAGAACAGTTAGAAAACCTGACTGGGCAGCAGCAGTAGTTTCCTTTCTCGAACCAACAAATCTCCCGCCATTGACACCATTCGTCGAACACGTGACCTGCGCCCTCCGATCACCCCTGCTCTCCATCTTCTCCCTATTCCCCTCCTTCACTCGCTTCACTTTCCCCCGCCGCAGCCCAGAGAGCAACCGCTCCGCGATCCGGCGAGGCGTGGAGCATCCTATTCCGGCGCTATCCGCTTCGGAAACTTGTCCCATGACCAATAACTCCTCCGAATCGCCGCCGCCGTAACCCTCCTCCTCCTCCTCCTCCTCGTCTAGGAGTAAAATATCCGCGATACGTAGAGGAGGACGATGGTGGGAGTGGAACTGATTTGGGGGTTTAAATGGGTTCATGGGGACTAGAGAGAGAGAGAGGGATTGAAGAGGTGGAAGGGAATTAAATGAAGAGTAAGGAAGGAAGCGACAGATTGAATGAAGGGTTGCCTCTCTGGAAAATTGGGGGAAGGGATTTGGAGGGAAAGTTTTAAATGAGTTGCCTTTAATGAAAAAATATGAATGATATTAATAATTTCTACCGTCTTTTCCCTTTTATACACTCAATTCCTTTTGCTGCTGTCTCTTTCTTGCCGTCTTCTTTTTTTTTTCTCATTTAATTTATTCATCTGAATTTAAATTAAGTATTTATGATATGAGTGGCAGGGAATCTTGGGGAAAGAAAAATAAGATATAGGTTTTGTACAGTATTTATGAGGGTATAGAACAAACTGGGTTTTGGGGGGTTGATTTTATTTATTCGGTTTATCAACTTCACGGGTTTAATTAATTCTACTGGCGCGTTGGGCTGACATCATTTCCCATTATTTGAATGTTTTGTCGTGTTTTTTATCTAATTTTAAAATTTTTCTTTGAATTTCAAAATCATGGTTGATTGATGATTGATGGTGTATTCAATTTTTCTTTTGTTTTTTCTTTTTTTTTTTAAATATATATTCTGATGTATTTGTCAGGATGAAATGATGAACGAGTATAAAAAAAATATTACTGATTAATTTTGTGTTGTCAGCCGCAATATGCTCTTGATTTTCGTGAGAAGAATGGTTACGGAATGATATGACAATGCAGAGTTACCTTGTTTAATTTATCATTATCTTAACCAGATAAATTTGTTTGATGGAATGGAATATATAGTACCATCTATTTTCTTTATTTGGGGAAAATTGCAACAAAAAAAGAGTTGTCATATCGGTAGGATGGAAGTTTTTTATATTTTCTTTAACCGGCAGCATATGTAGATCAACTCGAACTGCAATCAAACCTATCCATGATCTATGACTGTGATGTGATATTGTTGCTAAACTGAACTGGCTGAATTAGACTGAAACTTGAAAAGGTTCCTAATTATTTAACATGAATAATTCCCTACTTTGCTGAAAAAATCATCAAATGCTGCATAAAAGGATGTGCACCTCGGCAAGACTTGCTAAGATGGCATTCCTTCGGCTTTTGAAAATATTGACGTTTTAAAAATTGATTTGATTTAAAAAAAAAAATATTTATCATTCGAGACATCCTATCAATTTTTGACGCTTTTTTTAAACACTTACTTACGTTCATGATTAGTATAAAAAATTCGAAGTACACAATTGGTATAACTAAGTAAACCGTAGGGCACTAAAACCCCCCACCCCTACATGGAATACTTGAAAACTCCATTGACATTTAGGCTTGGTTTGGGAATGGGGATTAGGGAAGCAACGATTGAGGTGGAAAGAAAATGGGGGAGGATGAATTAAATGTCAAAGGGAATGGAAAATGGAAAGAAAGGATTCTCTCCAAATGCATGTTCACCGTTCTCACAAAAAATGAAAATGAAGAGAATTGGAATAGGTAGGACTCATTATTTTTATATTGACAAATTTAACTTTATTTATATTAGATGCTATAAGGTGAATATAAAGATTAATGAAGGTAATGTTGTAATTATCTTTCATATTTATTTCATTTCTTATTCTTCTTCAAAAATAATAATTCTTCAAAACTCTTCTTCTTCCTTCTCATTGTAAATCTTTCCTTTCTCTCTATAGGGAAGGAAATGGGAGCTCCGATTATCGAGGAATGCAAGAAGTTCTAAGTATTATTCACCTTCTTTTTTCTTTTACAATTCTAATAAAATAATAAATATTCTTTCAAAATTCATTCCCCTTTCTTTTGTATTCTCAAACCAATAAAAGGAAACGTTCGTTCTATTCTCTTCCCATTCATTCTTCCCAATTTCTTTCCCCCATGAAAATTCTCCCAAGCTTACCATTGTTATAAATATACTAGTAATTGGGAGTGATATGAAGGAAGAAGGAATTTTAGGGAGGAGGGGCTCGTCGGGTTATGCCCGAAATTTTTCTTTGTTCTTCACTCCACCTCTCTTTCATTATATCATATATATATATATATATATATATATATATATATATATAATACAAATATGTATTAAGTATGTATTACAATGACATACATACATACATATATAAATACATATTTTATAACACTCCCCCTTGGATGTCATTGTGTTGATGGGTAGAATACGCTTTGGTGATACTGCCTCATTAAAAACCTTACCAAGAAAAACCCACTGGGATAAAAACTTGGTGAAGGAAAAAAGAGTGCAGTGCGTATTCTTCTCCCCCTCATTTTGGCCTCCATTGATTTCTTAATATCATTGCATGCCAATCGCCCTTGTCAGCTTTTGATGACGTGTGTTTTGTCTTATCACTTTTGGTACATCATTACTTCAATTGGACAGAGTTGGCAGCACTATCTTCATATTTTTGTTGTTTGGCAGCACTATCTTCATAATTTTGTTGTTGGAGCATTGGTCTTGCCCTTTTGCTTTTGTAGGCCTGATGATATAGCAACTTCATGTGCAATGTTATGGCAGATGTCCGACTGTGCCTTTTGTGGATTAAGTGGGGGATCTGTATCTGCAAAAACCAACTCTTCTTTCTTTGGGTTTACAGGATTCACATGACACTACATCTTTTATATCCCGAAGATGAGAGCAAATACATATCTTGCCAATAGGCTAAAATCATAAGCTTCAGGCTTTATGATACTAGCAATATAAATTGCATTTAGACAGGGTACTTCAGGACCAAATTAATAGCACGGTATTTGGAAACCTCTTCTGGAGTTCCTATCACTAAACATATAAATTTATCCATACTCAGTTCAATTTTTGTAATTTCCCGGGAATCAGTTGCTTCAGGCAACTTAGATCCTTCAGGGATCTTCATGTATATTTCATAACTTTATGGATCCATACTAATAGGCTGTAATAGCATTCATTAGATGCCTTTCTAACTCATTTCATATAATGCCAGACTTATCAAAATAATTGCATCCACCACAGGGGAGTTTATCTCCTCGCAATTTAATATCAGGTCGTTCGGGTAAAACCTCGTGCAACCGTGCTTTATATCTCATATTCTTTTACGCACAGATACCCATTTACCGACCAATCAATTTTACACCATCTGGTGTACGGACTACAGGTCCGAAAAATTACTCGCTTCACATGCGAGTCCAACACAGCCTTATATTTTCTTTATTTGGCCAATCATACTGCGCCTACATTCATCAATGTAGGTTCCTGATCCTCATTTTATTTAGCGCTATTTAAAATAAATAAAAATCATATTCCGTCGACGGTTATTTCACGTCGGTTCCATCTTATTTCTGACACTGTAATTGAGATCTCATCATATTCACTTATTTCAGGTACCTGAGTTACTTCTGGAACTTTATCAATTTGTGTCAGAGAATCAACCTCTTCTAGAGGACTTTTAATTCAAACCTCTACTGGAGGCCATATTTTCTAACTGGGGCCATCTTATCACTTTTTGCTCCTTTTTCTCTATCGAGAATTTCTTTTCTTTTGGAACCGAGTATAATCTATATGGATTCATTTGCATACTTATATTGTTCTTCAGGAACATCAAAACAGGAGCATTTGCAGCTGGTATATAGTCACATATTTCAAATAAATATGTCTGGCAAATGACTTACTAATCTTTTGCAAATGAATCATTTCTTTGAACTTCAGGTTCATACTAATATTCGAGGATCAAAAATTAAATATTGATAAGTCATTTCAATAATTTCTTGATCCAGCTGCTTATTTTCTCTCCCCCTGATGTTGGGTAAAACATCAACTAATAAGCAAATATTGCTATAAATGAATCTCCAATCCCCTGTCATAGGTTTCAATTATCTTTATAATATATGGAGATACATACCCAACGTAGATTCCCAATCTTCTTTAAGGGACCAATTTCACAACCCTGTGGTGGAGCATTATATAACTCAAGGTCCGAAGATGGGAGATACTATGTATGTGACCATTAATTAATTAAATGGGGGGGTTCTTATAACATCATGTTGGCTTGATGCACAGTGTTGCTGCATATAAAATATCAATTTCTCAAGCAATAATATTTCATCAACAGTCGTGCAATCAATTGTCAATGTTCCCCCAGATTTGTTTGGGTTTATTTCCAATGATATACAGTCTCTTATTGATGAAATATCCCAGCATTATCTAGACATATAGTCTAGTAACATAAGTAGGGACATGTGCCCGCAAGTGGCATAATAAGTGCGCACTTATGCCAACTTTCGTCACACAATAAACCATCTAGTCGATGCATCGTAAAAATTACCTAGATGGTTAACACCGCGGATTGATCAGTCCGCGTTCATGTCCCTGAATTATTCTTAAACTTGCTGGTGATGCTAGGCCATTCTCATCTTAGGAAGGCCGTATAATAAATTTTGCAGCAAACAAACATATGAAAATTTATTGATTATAAAAACTTCTGGTTTTTCAATCAATGATCAAAACAAATTTTGTGCATCATAATTGAACCGGGATGGCCCATCCGGTCATGCCAAACAATAAATCCATGAACCAACTTCAAGTTGGTGCCAGCTTCAGGCTGCGCAAGCTGTGTATTTAAACACTTAAAATTGCTAGCTCCAGGCTAGTGCATTCCAGCTTCTGGCTGGATATGTTAAGTTTCAATTACTCAACTGCTAGCTTCAGGCTAGCTATATATGTGCCAATTTTAAACTTATTTCTGCCACTCATGTCGGAAAAGATCGGAATTATTGAGCAATAATTAATGTAGTGGCAGACATTTCCAAAAGCAAATCCTCGAGGATTGTAAAGCTTTGGAATTTTCTGAATAATAATATAATCCACCGAAAAATCTTCTGGATCTTTTCGGGGACACCTGGCTATCTATGCTCAGGCTATAAAATGGGGGAAGGATTACATGGGAAGATACAGGAAAACTCATAGATATAGAAAAATTCATCAAAGCAAAGAAACAGAAAAACTCAACCAAGACAAAAATGCCTTCCCCAGCTACTGTTTTCTTTGTTGAGGGTGCCTCACTAGGCAGAAGAAATAGATTGGCCTATAGCATGGTAAATGAACAACAAGAGGAACTGCCTAATGAGCTAGCAAGAATCCCACGTTTGGTTTTTGTAGATGAGCTATACTCGTCTAGGTTCTTTGTGACTCCAATGGAAGAAACTTTCTTCCTGGAGGACCAAGGCAATCTCAGGACAAATTTTTATGGCTCAGCTAACTCTATAATGTTTTTCATATCTGCTAGGATGCAGGAATTTCAGCTAGAGCCTTCATGTCAAATTTTAAATCAAAGCAGTTATTATCAGGTTTCCATGATGGCTCGGAGCGTCCCAAGGGTGACTGGGTTACCACCTACATGGCCTAAGGTACGACTTTTATTGTGGAATTGCAGGGGTATAGCAAGAAGGTCTCAAGACTTTGTGCGTACCTTAAGGGATCTGAAGAATCAGTACAAGCCTAACATGGTACTGATTACAGAGACTTTGTGGCAAGCAGGAGAGAATCATGGTGTGATTCCACTTCGTTTTCCTCCAACGAATCGGTTTGAAATACCTGGAGAAAACAACAGGGGTGGTATGTGGTTCTCCTGGAACGACAGTGTTAGGGTCAACATTAATGGTGAAGCTCAGAGTTTTAGGGTTAATGTTGAACCCAACAGATAGATTACTTGTTTAAACATATGTATGAGAACCATTCTTCTTTGAATGTTCTCCAATTATGTATCCGTTTATGGAATAATAATATGCATGTTTACTTTGAGCCTTTTCCATTTATTATCTCATTTGTGCCCACAGGCACAAATAATTATACTGTCTTATTCGCTTCAGGGAATAAATCTGAGTCGATTCGTTTTATTACTGGGGGTGTCTGTACTCGCGTAAATATACGATCTTCTAGATCATATTAAAACATGCGTTCTTCAGGAACATATTCGAATTTATGCTCTTCTGGAGTGTGTTAATCATTTTTTTTTATTTCGAGATGTCATAATATGTTATATTGACATCCACACACATATAATTCTTCCCCTGTGGATGTCAATTTTGCATTGTCTTCGAGACTAATGCTTCAGGCATTATTCTAAGAAACAATTATAAAGTACTGAAAAATAAATAAAATAAATTGCAATGCATAACAATTAAACTGAACATAAAATAAATTGAATATAAAATGGATTGCTTCTTTAGGGTAAGCAAATATAATATCCACCTTCTGGTGGTCATATAATTTCCATCTTCTGGTGGTAATAGTTTTTATTTTCGATTTTCCTTTGAAGGATCTTCAGGATCTTTTGAACGGTATGACTGCGAGTCTTCGTTGTATTTTCCATTATTGAGTTTGTTGGACTCTTATATTTAGTCTTCCAAACTATTATCATATAAATTCCTGTCCGTATTTAATACTCATAATAAATTTCTTCTGGAAATTGTAAGGGTCTCCCATTCAAATAACATAAAGAAAAACTTAATTAGAATAAATAATCAGGGGCTTTTTATTAATTACCCCAATTAAAATAAATGACAGGAAAAAAAATTGATGGGCCTTGTACGAGCCCAAGCAAAATATAAATAAAATTAAAGGCAAGGTAATTAAATACAATGATCCTTTTTATAGCCCAATTAAAATTAAATTGCTGAAAAATAAATGCAATGGGCCTTTTTATTAATTAGCCCAATAAAAATTAAATTATCACAAATTAAATATGATGGGCCTTATACGAGCCCAATAAAATCGTAAAGAAATAGGCGGCTTAGCCGGCCAATAAATGAATAATGGGCCCTTTTAATAGCCCAATCGGAATTTAAATAAAAACAGAAAATATGCTTACTCGATAAATCTTTCAGCAATAATATATAATATATCATATTAATATATGGAACTTTTAATAGCCCAATCGTAATAAAAAAAAAACAGAAAATATGCTTACTGGATAAATCTTTCAGCAATAATGTATAATATATTATACTTATACCCGATTATTATTCCGGCCAAACAATTAAGTACAATAGCCGTACAGGCTTGCCGGGAAAATAAGTACAATAGCCGTACGGGCTTGCCGGGAAAATCTCGAGGCGCTAAATTCCGTTCGAGGCACTAAATTCCGGCCAAAAATTTCCGGGCTTTGCTGGGAAAATCTCAAGGCGCTAAGTTCCGGCCAAACACTTTCGGGCATTGCCGAGAAAATCTCGAGGCGCTAAATTCCGGCCAAACACTTCCAGGTTTGCCGGAAAAATCTCGAGGCGCTAAATTTCGGCCAAATAAATAAGTATAATAGCCTTCCCGGGCTTGCCGGGTTCCGGTCAAAATTACTATTCATGGCCGCTGGATTCCGGTCAAAAGTTACTGTTCACGCCGGATTCCGGCCAAAAACCGCAACCCGTGAACTTTCCATCAACAACACCAAAAACTCATCAACAATTCACAGCAATCAATCAACAATTCAACCAAAACACACAATCAAGCAAACACAATCAAAGTGCGGAACACTGTTCATGGTGACTGTTCACGCGCGGAATCCGGCCAAAATTACTGTTCACGACGGAATCCGGTGAAAAATACTGTTCACCCGTCAACTCCAAAATCAAAGCAAACAACACAAAACACTCGCTATCAACACCAAAAATTAACTAACATCATAAAATACACACAATTCATCACAAAAACAATCAATCACAATCAAAATCCGTTTAAAGCAAAAGAAAAAAAATTACCCACACTCGTCGCTGCCGGCAATGGCGAGCCGGCGACGGGACGACGCTGGGCGACTGCGGCTGGCGGCGTCAGATGGGGGCGAAGGTGACGCGGCATAGGCGCGGCGGAGGCGACGGAAAGGGCGCGACCGGTCGGCAAGAACATGTGAGGCAGACCCGTTTGTTCATTTTCGGGTCGTCGGATTCTGCAGCGGGTCGTGCCTCCCTGTCGGTGCATCCGACGGCGGCAGCAGAAAAGGAGGACGCCGTTCGGTCGGCGGCAGCGAGAGAATCTCGATGGTGGTGGTGGTGACGTGCACAGCGGCGCTGAAGCCGTCGCCGGAGACAAAAAAAAACCGGCAGCCCATTTTTCTCCCTTTGTTGGCCGTTTTCCGGTTCCCTTCTTCCCGGAATTCATCCTTGCTCGGCAGAGACGTTATCGTGCTGATAACGTGTTATAAATATACTAGTAATTGGGAGTGATATGAAGGAAGAAGGAATTTTAGGGAGGAGGGGCTCGTCGGGTTATGCCCGAAATTTTTCTGTGTTCTTCACTCCACCTCTCTTTCACTATATCATATATATATATATATATATATATATTAAGTATATATTACAATGACATACATACATACATATATAAATACATGTTTTATAACAACCCTTAAGTTACAAATATTTAGATAATCACATAAACGGACCGACCCAGGACTCTATCTCTAGACCAAGTTCGGCCCACGGAGGGATGCGCAGTTCAGGCCCAAGGCCCTTAATGTAACTTAAATGCTAGACGGCCGCGGACACTTAATAGCCCGTACGGAAGTTGATATCTATTCATTTGAATGGGCCTTGAGACGCCCCGACCCGTATTTACCGTACACAGTAAACACGTGCCGGAACTGTGACCACCCGACCCAACAAAGCCCAAGCATACAGTGTGCACTACAATAACTCGGCCCAACGGCCCAAAATAGTAAAACATCATAAATAATAAATCCCGGCCCAATGGCCCAATAATAGCGAAAACAATGCACAGCGGAAGACTTTAAACTCACTAACACTGTATGCACAGATGCAACCTATGGATCCAAGCCCTGTCCAAGGGATACGCTTCAGCTCGCCCGGTACGTTCCTGCACTACAAACAACTCATCCTACGGGATGAAACCCCGCAGGCGAGGGGTGAG
>JAKUCV010006662.1:15031-55254 GCA_028386065.3 Turnera subulata | reverse complement strand
CAAATAACAACATACCAACCGGATATTCGGCATATCCGAGCCACTGGGTATTCGGTATACCCCCAACCACAGACATCGACCAGACCACTCCATACCAACACTTAATGTCCGTGACGCTAACAGTCTAAGTGAGGTTAACCAATTAGTCATTTTTATTAAATTACCAATTATCAAATCCCTGAGCAGGCAACCTGCCCCACAACTCATCTGGGTTATCTCATCTTTTCACAAATCAACCAAGATTTATAAACACTCCAGTTATCACCAGTAAATAAGCCAATTAACGAAGCAATATTTCACAATGTATAATCAACAACATTTAATCAATTAAACCAAGTAATACACAACATACACAGGTCTGACACGATTCAACAACAAACATCAACAATTATTCCAGCAGATCAATCAAACAACAAAAATACACAAACAACAAGGAAACACACACAGCATTACGGGCACATATCAAGGTTTATCCATCCTCACCTGGTATGTCTCTGAAACTGCTATCCGATCAAATCCCGATACCCTATACGTACATATAGGAACACAATGATCACTTATAATGCGCAAACATGGATGATTATGCATGATGCCGGTTTACAGTTATTAGACGGCTTATCGGTTCTTTTTTATTATTTCCATAATTATTTCCGACATAGTAATTAAATAAATAAATACGACAAAATATTATATGTATAATATCATTTTTTTAAATCCATAAATTAAATTATTAATTACTTATTTACATGTATATATATGCTTAAGTAATTATTGTAAAATATATATACCTTGTAATCACATACGATCGTACATATGTACATATTTATATTTATTTATAAAGACAAAATCTGCAAATAACTAAAATACAAATTATCATCATTTTAGTTTATAATTGCAAAACTATATTTATTTATATCTAATCCTTTATAATGTAAATTCAATTTAGATACAAATAAGAAATTAAGAATTGACTCGGTAGGCCTTCACGAACGTTTAGCCCAACGGAGGATGAAACTAATATTAACATAATTCGAAAATTAAATAAGTAAAAGACATAATTAAAGTAAATAAATAACATAATTAAAATAAATAAACGACATGGGCCTTTTATTTATATTTAGCCCAATAAAAATAGATGAAACGGAAAATTAAATTCAATGGCCTTTACGAGCCCAGGAAACATAAATAAAATTTAAACCGGCAATTAAAATGCTATGGGCCTTTTTTTATAGCCCAATTGAAAAAATTAAATAAAACATAAAATAAATAAACAAAAACATAAAATAATGACATAAATTAAGTAAATGCATAAGTTAATAAATAAAGTATAGATAAAAACTTTGCATAAATTAAAATCATTGGTTATTATTAATTAACTTAATTAATCGTTAATTAATTGTCGTTTTAGTGTCCGAGTCGGTTTTATGTTGTTCGAGTTCGTTAAGGATGCATGTGGATGGTCCAAGGCTCGGGTTTACCCATTGGATCCATTTCCGGGCTCGCCGGAAAATTCCCGGGACTCGCCGGATTCCGACCGGAGTACTGTTCACGCTGCCCAAGAGTCCCACTGTTCATCACCCTACAAAACACCCAAACCTCTCCACCAGAACAACATCCCGGCCACCATCACACTCACCACCCCCACGGCCACAAAACCAACATCGTAACAATTCAACAACACCATCACCACCGCCATAGCAGCTTAGCCCAAACAACCCGCATCCACAGAGGCACTCAAAGACATAACCGTAACTTACTTACTTCAGCAAAGCCACAGCACAAATTCACACAACCACCACGGCATCATCCTCAACCCGTTTCAACAAAACCCAACACAAGATCAAAACCCAATTAGCAGTAAACCCATCGATTAAAAGGAACAACAAAGAAAAGGGAAGAGAGGCGCGGCCAAGACTCACCCAGTCCTGGCTTCGTCGGCGACGGCGTCGTCTTTGTGGAGGAAGGGAAAGAGGGCAGAGGCAACAGGAGTAGAGGAGGAAGCGGCGGCCCTCCTCGTCTGGTCGGCGACGCGGAACAGAGAAGGGGAGCGACGGGTGTGGGCGAGGTCCAGGCGGCGTCGCGGCAGAGCAGAGCGACGGCGAGCTGCAGGGAAAAAACAGCGGCGGGAAGGAGGAGTTGCAGGGAAAGGGAAGGTAAGGCAAGGAGAGAGAGAGGGGAAGAGGGGGCTCGGCGAGGTGGTGAAGAGAAGGAGGAGGAAGGGGGAAGGAGGGGGCTTGGTGGTCTTTGGATCCGGCGGCTCAAAGGAGAAGAGGAAGAAGGAAGTGGGAAAGAAAGAGAAATTGGAAAAGAAAACTGAGAGAGATGAAGTAAATAATAAAAAAAAGAAAGCGGAGAAGGTGGTGGGGAGGTAGTGTCGGTCACAGGTGATGGCGGCTGGGAAGAAAGAAAAAAAAATAAAAATAAAAAGGAGAAGGTAAAGGAGAAGGAGAAAAGGAGGAATAGAAAGAAAAGAAGAAGAAATGTGGGGCCCGCGCGGCTGAAGGAAAACCCAGGAAAGAGAAGAAATGTAGCCGGGAAAGAGGAAGAGGAAGGAAAGAGGAGAAAGAGTGGCCTCGGGCAAGCCTCATTCGGCCGGTCCGGATTCTCGCGTCGGGATCTCGTAAACGCAGGGATACTCCCGTCTTTCCGACAAATTCCGTCCCGAGTCCAAAAATATGACTTGGGCTCGGAAAATCCGATTAATCCTCCTAAACGTCGTCCAAGTCTCGAAACTTGAAACCGAGGCTCGGTTAGTCAGGAAGATACTCCCGAGCGCGGGAAAATTCTCGGTTTCGAAAAACGACTCCCGTTTTACCGTGAATTATTTACCCAAGATTAATTCAACAGTAAATCACGGTAAAACGACTTCTACAGTCCCGGTAAAAATCCAAATTTTACCCGGGCTGTTACAGGCCTCCTCGGTTTTTTGGTCATCTTCCAATGTTAGCTTAGAAGTACGCTATCCAGCATCCACCCTTCAGCCTGTCAATGATTCACTGGGCCTACCACAAAATCAGATAGTATTCTTCTCAAATCAGATTTTAAAGTGCTAAACAACGTTTGTATGTTCAAATGGAAAGCGTTAATAATTTGTTAATGCTGTGTTCAATGTAGATAATAATAAATAATACATACATAATTTTTTTTTTCGAAAGGGTAAAAGATATATTAATAAGAACCGAGTACAACATACATATGAGAATTACATAAATTGTTAAAAACTAGAGACAAAACAGAATTAAAGGCCACAAACATGGTGGAATAAATCCACAAACAAAGCATAGACCATAAATACAAAATGATTACACTAAGACCCGGACATAGGCAAAGATTAAAACACAAACCAAAGAACTTGCACCTACCCATGAACGGGAGAGCGTGATGTCCACATAAAGTAGGACTAGCCCCAAACAGCAACCAAGTTCGCTTACAGTGGTCGGCAGCTATCGGCTTTAACTCTGAGACACGAGCAAGCCAAGCAAATACCATCACCGGAGAAACGGGAGAAAGCCAAGATCCGCCCTTGCGAGTAAACACTTCACAGCATGCTCCATACTTCACACAACAATAAACATACAGATCCACGGTAAAGAGCCCCATAAAACTCTTCTGTGTGGATAAAATTCCCAACAAGGGGTAGAGATCCTCGAAAAGAGGCAAATATCCCAATCCAAATCTAAACGAAGGAGTAGATCTGAATGGGTACACTTATTCATCTAAAGCAAGGAGACAAAAACAAAGAAAGCAAGAAAAGAAAACAAAAGGGGTGAGGCTGCCCTAAGGCAACTCCAGGAAAAACCAGAGGCGGAGGTCCCTAGAGAGGGTTGAGAGAAAAAAATTTTAGAGAGAGAGGGGGAGAGAGAGAGTAGATTTTGTTTCTTCTAATAATACATACATAATTAAGTGGTCCTCTCCCGGGAAAGTCTAATAAGCTTTATTTGACTTGCTCCCTCTTTTTATGTCGCAGGGGATCCCAACACTATCGTGCAAGACATTTTAATACAAAATCTGGTAAGCTTGGATGTGGACTTGCATCTGCTCCTGTAGAATTTTCATTAGTGTGGAAACCCTTAATTATGCCTTTAACATAATTAAATCCAAAAGATATTAGACATAAGTACACAACACATGTGGTGTAGGTTCCTGCCTGTAACCGTGGAACAAAGCTTTTTCTCCACCAACCTGAACAGTACAGAAAAAATCTTGCAAATTTGGGACCCACTCTATTCCTATCACGAGTGGTGGTATATGTCCTCCCTCTATTACGTGGAACTGAAATTCATGCCAGCTACTGCTAAAACAAGCAGTTCACAACTCAAAAGAACAAGATAACCATGGAAATGGGAGGAGATGGAGAGTATAGCTACTACAAGAACAGGCCTGTATTAGAAGAGGCTGTGGCCCAGCTTTGTCGTGAAAGATTGTCAGAAGAGGATTGCTTGAGAATGGCAGAGATGGGTTGTGCTTCAGGAGCCAATACATTATTGCCACTGTGGGAAATCATTGAAACCATCGACTCCACTTGCCGCGCATTGAATCATCATCAGAAGGCACCACCTGCATTGCAATTCTTCCTCAATGATCTTCCAAGGAATGATTTCAACGCTGTTTTCAGGTCACTGCTACCAAACTTTTTTACGACAAGCTTGAGAAAGAGAAGCTTGGCAAACTAATTGGGCCTTGTTTTGTTGCTGCAATGCCAGGGAATTTCCATGGGAGACTTTTTCCTGACAATTCCCTTCACTTTGTCCATTCTTCATATAGTCTGCATCTTCTCTCCAAGGTGGGTGGATGCTCGCTTTGGATATAAAAATTCCTAGAGTCTAAAGACAAACATATTTTGGAAATTATGGGCTTATTAAATAAATAATTTGTTTGCAGGTACCTGCAGGGCTTGTAAGTGAATCCGGAGTGCCCTTGAATAAAGGGAACATTTGCTGGGGCAACCCTAGTAGCCCTTCAAGTGTACACAAAGCGTATAGAGATCAATTTGAGAAAGATTTCACATATTTTTTAAGATCCCGCTCATCTGAGGTGATTTCTGGAGGCCGGATGGTCCTCACCTTCCCGGGTAGTAGTGATCATCATCCTGCTTGCAAATACGGCTCCAAAATTTGGATAGCAATCGGTGATTGCCTCAAGGAGATGGTTGATGAGGTATGGATGTATTATATGTGTTGCCTGCTAAAACAAAATGACAATCACTACCACGTTTTCTTTACATCTTTTCTTTCTTTTTTTTCGTTTGTCTTTTATTCGTCTGCAGACAACTGAACCTAGAAACAGGGCGTAAAAACTTGGCCTATTTGTGCAATCTATATGCATATGTGACACTGTTATTGCAAACTTCGAAACATATATATGCTCTTCTCTATTAGGCCAGTGCTGATTGGTTCAATATGTGATTTAGAGAAAAATTGAAGAATTGAAGTTGGACTCGTTCAACATTCCATCATACTCTCCTTCTGCACAATATGTTAGGCAGTTGATTCAAAGAGAAGGATCGTTTGATATTGCAAGATTGGAAGAAATTGATATAATGTGGGATGCTAATATTGAGGATGGTAACCAAGATTTGGTGTTTGATAAATGGGCTAGAGGGAAATATGTCTCCACTTTCATAAGAGCCATTACAGAATCCATACTAGCAAGTCAATTTGGAAGTGCAGTAATGGATGATCTATTCAATCGATTATCCTTGAAGTGTACAAATTATTTGGAGGAAGGGATGGCCTTATGTCATACTTTAGTTATTTCGATGATCATGAAGTAATTTTGCTATGGTATGTTTATGTTCTGCTCTGTAAATTATACACTAGTACTCTAATAATAAATGTGTTACATTCTCTTGATCTGAATAACTCCTCAACAGTGTGTAGCATTAAGGATTTGTTCGTTGGTGATTTGTGTGTCCCTGTGAAATGCTTATATAGAGCATTTAATCGTTGCGTGATAATTAGATGGTTAATTATTCCTTCAATTTGTTATTTCAAAAGAAGTAGCATCATCATATTTGTGAGAGATTTAATGGCGATGCTAACCTGGCTAAAAAGAAAATTCATCTTCGGTAAAATCAAGATTAGTGTTGCATAAACACATCTTATTTGGCTGAGTACTACTGCAGTAAAAGGATTGGTAAATGAGGGCTAAAAAAAAGGAAGGACAGCAACAGTTCAATAACTGAGGGGACTAATCCAATCAAATAAAAAAACTGAGGGGACTAATAATGAGTGAAATAAACGAGATTGCCCCATAAATTCAGATAACTTTTGTGAAACCGACACGGGCCTCTATTTCTAGACCAAGCTCGGCCCACAGTGGGAGTGCACTTCAGGCCCAAGGCCCTTACCGTAACTCAAATGCTAGTCGGCCACCGACAGTTAAGAGCCGGTACCATTTTACATGGAAAGTTGATATAATCATTAAATGGGCCTCCTTCGGCTTTGGTCATATTCTAAATGTTTAGCTTAGAAGCATACTATCCAGCATCCACCCATCAGTCTGTGAATGATTCACTGGGCCTACCACAAAATCAGATGGTATTCTTCTCAAATGAGATTTTAAAGTGCTAAACAACGTTGTATGTGCAAATGGAAAGTGCTAATAATTTGTTAATGGGTGTTCAATGTAGATAATAATAAATAATACGTACATAATTATGTGGTCCTTTCCGGAAAGTCTAATAAGCTTTATTTGATTTGCTCCCTCTTTTTGTGTCACAGGGGATGCCAACACTATCGTGCAACTGTGCAAGACATTTTAATAGAAAACCTCGTAAGCTTCTTGGATGTGGACTTGTATCTGCTTTTGTAGTATTTTCATTGGCGTCGAAGCGCTTAATTTATGCCTTTACCATTTGCAAAGAAAATTCAACCACAAGAGGCAGCAAACATCTGTGGACCAAAAATAACAACCACAAATACTTTAAACGAGCCGTTCAACTTCATTTATTATGCATTATTCAGCAATAAACTTAAGTAAAATATGCTATCTACTATATACGGATTACTCTCACTCACCCCAACTGTAAATATATCAGCAGACTTGATTTTTAAAATTCTCATCTTATATGTTTTTTTTGTTAGCCTAAAGCAAGCATTAGTCAAGATATTATATATATAATATTTTATCGAGGTCAAGAATCAAGATCACCCCGAGTCCCTAGAAACCATGGACCAACTAAAGTGGGCATGGTTCTTACCTCAAGCGATGGCTTTTGCTTTTTATTTTTGATAAGATCACGCAAAGGCTGTACTGGGTACGTACCTCAATGCAAGGTTTTTTTAAAAATTTAATTTTATTTTATACTTTTGTACAATCAAGCATACTTGTCCATCTTAATCTTAGGAGGAGAAAAAAAAAAAAAAGAGACAATAACAAAAGTCCATCAACAAACTTGTCTCATAATTTAGCCTGGCTTGCGTTTGTGAGAGAACACGATATGCAACACTATTCAGAAATTTATAGTTTATTTGATTGGTTCGAAAATCTCTTCCAATTAGAATTACATAATGTGAATTATAAAATATCCTATATACTAAAAAAAAAAAAAGAGTAAAGACTCGCATCCTGGCATGCATGGTTGCTGTTCATTTTCTTCTAACGGTCTGTTTAATTCCAGGATCGTGCGTCTCTTTCAAATAGCCGACATTTACATAAACACAATGTTTATTGACGTGTCCATACCTCCTTCCCCAAAATCTAGAACTTTAACAAAGAAAAACAAAATTAATTTATTATGTACCAAAAAAAGGGAAACAGTATTTATTATCAACATTTTACAGCTTGATCTGAGTGGGCTTATCTTAAATACATGTCTAATCTTACCGTTAGCCAAAGCAAGTTTCAATGTGTTTTTTTTTTTTTCTCTCTTCATGGAAGGAGAAGGACCAGAAGTACACGTGCTAGACAGTGTCTAATCTAAATCTTGTTTTTTTTTGGACACATCACCCCCAGGCCCCTAAACCATACAAAGAGAGAAAATCCATGAAAATGGTCACATCGTTATCGTCATCATCCCCTTTGTCACACAATAACATCACACTGAAAACTCACAACACATAAAAAAGTAGAAGAAAAAAAAAACACACACACACACACATACAGAGAAACACAGAGAGAGAAAGACACAGACAAACCTCAGATCCCCATATTCCTTAACAACCACCGTTGTACCAAATCCCTGTCTCTGTCACTCTCCGTTTTCTCCCATTTTCTTTTTCTTTTTTAATAAAACAAGAATATCCAACACACACACTCTCTCTCTCTTCCTAGCTATCCAACTATATCCACTTCCATTTGATTGAAAGCTAAGTCTCTCTTCTGATGCAAAGGCGACGGAACCAAGTGTGGATGTGAAGACAAATGACCCATCCCCGCAAAAGGGTTCCTTAAAGTCCCAGCAAAATCCATGCTTTTCCTCTGGTGGTGCCTCAACACACACACACTGTCTCTCTTTTGAGCCCATCACCGGCCTTCTTTTCTGTGGTTAATGTCTGTACATGAGCTGATATGAAAAGGGTGTGCCTTGGTTTTGCAATGTGTGCTCAATTGGTGTTGTTTTAGGCGGGTGTGTGGCGCTGAGTGTGACTCCTCTGGATCTCAAAGAACATGGCTTTGTTTAGGAAGTTCTTCTACAGGAAACCACCTGATGGGCTCCTGGAGATTTCCGAGAGGGTTCATGGTATGTCATATGAAAATCAAATCGCCCCGACTTTTGATTTTATGATGCATTTGTTTTTTTTTTTGTTTTTTTTCTCTCTTTCCTACTTTATAGTGTTTGCCCCTTGCTATGATGTTGATTGATAAGAGCATTGGTTGTAAAGTCTCTATCTTTTGAAATAGGATTGCCCATAGGCTGTGTGTTGTTGGTCTCTCTAGTGTGTAAGAAATAAGATTTAGCTGTTTGAACTGTGGAACCTAGCTTCGGCAGCGGTCAAAATAAGGAATTTACAGCCACCATGGGCTTTTATTTCTTTTACGTTATTATATTGCAGAGCTAAAGAATCAATCAATCTTTATAATTGTAGAATAAAAGAAACTGTTCATCTAGTTTTGAGACTAACCGGGCTTCCTCATTTGATTTTGTAATGTTTCCAGTAACTTATGAAACTGTGAGAACACACCGATTAATGATTGGTTTCAGAATATCTCTCTCTCTCTTTTTCTTTGGAGTAGTATTAGGATCACTGTTAAATTGATGTTTCTGTCAATGATGCACTGCGGATTTTTCTTTATTTTTTTTTCCTTTAACAATCATGTTGAACTAGTGATAGCTTAGGCAGTAATAAGAATTGGAGTTTTTTGGCTGTGCCAGTGATTCTAGACATTGAAAACTTCTTCGCTCAAATTTTCATTGCTATCTTTAGTAATTTAATCATTACCGTATTAGGTTGAACTGGAATTGTTTACTTGGAAACTTTTGCATTTAACAGACTGCATCCAGGCATCTACACACGAATAGTCTCTTTGTTTAATTTAATACCCACCATACTGCCAAGTGTTAGGCTATCCATCAAGACTTCAGATTCAGTGATTCAGCACAGAGTTTCATTGCTTCAATTTGTCTATAGCTTTAGAAATTCTCACCACAGACATTATTTACCACTCGTCTAACATGAATTACCATGTTGACTCGGCAGTTTTTGATTGCTGCTTTACAACCGATATTTGGGAAGGTGACGAGTATAAAGTCTACGTAGATGGTATAGTGAACCAACTTCGTGAGTATTCACCTGATGCCTCATACATGGTGTTTAACTTCCGAGAAGGAGAGCAGCAAAGTCGGATCTCTAGTATACTGTCTGAATATGATATGACGGTGATGGATTATCCTCGTCATTATGAAGGTTGTCCATTGCTCACAATGGAAATGATCCATCACTTCTTGAGATCAAGTGAAAGTTGGCTGACACTTGCACCAACAAATGTGCTCTTGATGCATTGTGAACGAGGAGGGTGGCCAGTTTTAGCTTTTATGCTTGCTGCACTCTTGCTATACAGGAAGCAGTTTTCGGGTGAGCAGAAAACTCTTGATATGGTCTACAAGCAAGCTCCTCGAGAGCTTTTGCACCTGATGTCACCTCTTAATCCTATGCCTTCGCAACTGAGGTACCTGCAGTATGTATCAAGAAGGAATGTGGGCTACCAGTGGCCTCCTCTCGACAGGGCACTCACACTAGACTGCATTATTCTTAGAGTTCTTCCAAATCTGGATGGGGAGGGGGGATGCCGTCCAATATTTAGGATATATGGGAGAGACCCTCTTACAGAAGCTGACCGCACTCCAAAAGTATTATTTTCAACACCAAAAAGGAGCAAACTTGTTCGGCATTACAAGCAGGTAGCTGGAATGTCTTTAATCTGCTTACTTTACTGTATGTATGGAAGTATCAATTTTTTTTCTTCTTGTAATTAGAGCGTGCTTCATGTTTTCGTTTTTTCTAGGATTTCTTCCCTTTTGAAAGCAATAGTAATACCCTCAAGAAAGGAAAACAAGAAAAGAAAACCGTCACAACATTGCCAATTTTATTGATTAGTTTTTTTTTTTTCCTTATGAGGTGTTCATTTGTTTTATTTTATTTCTGGGAGCAGCTTAACTTTATTGTGGGCTATTATGGGGGCAGAATGACTTGGGCATTAATTTTTTCAGAAAAAGTTAGAGGCAGGTGAAATTTATTGCAGGCTATTGTAAGGGACAGAATAAGCTAGGCATTATGCTTAAATTCTTGCTGATTGGTGGGAAATCAGATAAATATCCATGCTCAACTAATTGTCTTTTGTATGAGGGTTCATAATTTGGTTCGCGGAAAGCTTCATCCTTTTTGTATTCAGCATTTTTTTCCCGGAATGGGAATGTTGGTATAGCTTAGTTCAAAAGGCAGCTACCCTTTCAGTTGCTCGTTGGGTGCTAATTCCTACTTTAACTCTGAAACGGAGTACAAAAGGCTTCTTGTGATTGGAATATTGAACTATTTGTCATGGTGGAAAAGGTTGAGATGGAGGAAAGTGAGTGAATCTGGCTATTGCAGACAAGAATCGTTGCTCTTTTTCTCTGTTTATTATATATGTCTCTCTAGACTGCAGGAGATATCACAATCAATGGACTTATGCTGGATTACACACTAAATTGTATCACAGAGTGTTTTCCTTGAACTCTCCTCTTAGTTTTTCTGTAAATAAAAGTGTCCCTCTCAGTTGATATTTCGACAGTAAACCTGTGATGTTTCATTAGCATAACATTTCTCAAATCATTCACACATTTCTGCAGGCAGATTGCGAGCTAGTCAAAATAGACATCCATTGTAATATTCAAGGTGATGTCGTGATGGAGTGTATTAGTGTGGATGAAGGTCAGGACAGGGAAGAAATGATGTTTCGGGTCATGTTTAATACAGCCTTCATACGATCAAATATCTTGATTTTGAACCGTGATGAAATTGATTCCTTATGGGATGGAAAGGATCAATTTCCTAAGGAGTTCAGAACCGAGGTATCCAATCATCTTCCTACAATTTTTCATGAGTTAGTTGCTGTATAATTCCTCTTCTCTTGATAATATCTATTGTTCTGTACCTGGATGAAGGTTCTCTTCTCAGAGATGGACTCTCCTGCTCTTTCGTCCATTGATTTGCCAGCGTTGGAGGAGAAAGATGGCCTACCTGCGGAAGCATTTGCTAGAGTTCATGAGATTTTCAGCCATGTGGATTGGTCAGATACAAAACCTGATGTAGCACTGAATGTTCTCCAGCACATCACAACCCTGCAACAAAATTTTGATAGTTCTTCTCAGAAAGCAGAAGTAGACAGTGGGTTGCTGGAGTCAACTCTTGAAAAGATTATAGATAAACCAGATTTGAGTGAAACAAAAAGCAAGATCCAGAGTCCCACAACCATTTCACCCAGAAGAGAACCTGTGCCCATTCTCAAACCATCTGAAGATGCCAATTCATTGATTGATAAGACTAACCAAGAACTAAAGGATGCTCTACGATCTGTACTTGGCATGAAGCCTTTTGAAGAATTAATTAAGGAGAAATATGAACCCCCAAAACCCCAAAAATCAAAGGATTCCTTCCAAGTTGTTACCTCTAAACCATCTACAGATGCAAATTCAACAGGAAGGAAGGCAGAACCACAAGAGCTACAAATTGCTCTTCAACGGCCTGTTCAATCCAAGATCATTACTCCTCCAGCTCCCCATGGCAGTTCCTTGCAAGGATCAACGCCTATATCAAGATATAATAGCGCGCCCTCTGCTCTTGGCATCACTGCTTTGTTGCAGGATCACGCTGCAGTAAATAGCAAAGAAGGGTTTCCTGCAGCACTGTCCACACCACCCTCAGCTATTTCATCTTCTGTCAAAAATTTAGCCAAAACTTCGCAGCTCACTCCTGTATCTGGGCCACCGCCACCACCACCATCACCACCACCGCCGCCGCCACCGCCAAAACCAACCCCTACTTGTCCCCCGTTGGAAAATTCCACTGAAGTTGCTAGACCTCCAGAAAAACTTTCTTCAGCTCCTCTTACTCCTTCCCAACCAACTCCAAAAGTAGCTGATCCTTTGGTCAATCAACATCCTGAAGTACCAACAACTCCCCCACCATCTTCAGCTCCTCTTACTCCTTCCCGACCAACTTCAAAAGCAACTGATCCTCGGCCAACAGGCACAGTACAGTCATTGTCAATTCCTCCTCCTCCCCCAACTCCCCCACCATCTTTTTCCGGTTCATTTGCATCTCCTGCTACGGAGAGTGCATCTTCAGCTTCTCCTGCCCTCTCAGTTCCTCCTGCTTCTGTTTCAGGGACATCCCCATCAACCACAGCCAAGAAACCATCCTCAACGCCTCCTGCTGCTCCTACCCCTCCTCCTCCTCCTCCTCCTCCACCCTCCTCTGTTTCAGGAACATCTACATCTTCCGCCATCAAGAACTTGTCTTCAGCTCCCCTTCCTCCTCCACCTCCCCCTCGAGTTGATTCAGCATCCATTCCACCTCCTCCACCTCCCCCTAGGGTTGATTCAGCCCCCATTCCTCCTCCCCCGCCTCCACGTTCCGAGTCTTCCTTAGGTTCAGTTCCAGCAGCACCACCACCTCCTCCTGGTTCTGCTCCAAGCAATGGTCCTGCACCTCCCCCGCCACCTCCTTTCACCAAAGGTTCATCAACGACCAATGGCCCCGCCGTGCCACCAGTTCCTGGACCACCTTCTAGCTCCCTATTGAAAGGGCGGGGACTATCACGTCCTGGCCAAAGAGCTCAGGGTCAAGTTAAAAAGTCAAACCTGAAGCCCTATCATTGGCTGAAATTAACAAGGGTCATGCAAGGAAGTATTTGGGCCGAGGCACAAAAACCTGATGAAGCTTCCAAGTATATATCATATTCTTTTTTTGCACAGTTGTTGGAGAAATGATTCAGTTATTATTATGACTTTGTTGATAATTGATTGTACTTATCCAATTTGCTTGAGCTAGGGCTCCGGAAATTGACATGAGAGAGCTTGAGACTCTCTTCTCAGCTGCTGCTCCAAATTCTGATCGTGGCAGCAAGGGGGGAAAATCAAGTCGCATCAACCCGGCAGCTAAACCTGAGAAAGTTCAGCTGGTAATTTGTGCATTATATGGGTAGTTCTGATTATTGCATGAGTCATGCTTGTTGAAGTTATCTTCAAACTTTTCACAGATACAGAAGCATTCATCTTGAGTTGTCCATTTTGGCTTTACTTTTTGTTTGGATTGTAGTTTCAGACTTCGGAAGTTTAGTAGGTCCAATGAGTTGGCCTTATCTATTGCTTGGGGGATGATATGAATTGACGACTAGTTGCTCCTCTATAGGGTTAACTAAATCATATGACTTGCTTTTTTGTTTCAATCAAATATGCCTTCCCTTTTGAGAGTGGGCTATGGAAATCGAAGAGAAAGGTAAAAATATAGAGGTTTACTTCTCTATGAAATTAAAAGCCTTTTGGTCTATAGCTGAATAAATATTTGGTGAATTTTAGTTTTTAGTGAATTGCTGTGCTGTGATTATAGCCAGGTAAAAGAGTAAAAACTGGTATTCTGTGATGGTTTATTCTTTGAAACATCAGAAATTATTCATCTTGTTATATATAAACAATGATGAATTTACTGTATCGGAACAAGGATTTGTCTGTTTTGATCTCAAACATGTTCTTCTCTTTTGTGAAATATCATCTTTTCTGTGGTATTGTGTAGTAGCAAAATTCTGATAATGTGTACCTATGTTGGCTATCCGTGTCAAAACTTGACATGTAGGAAAATAACTCATCTCTGTTGCTGTTTCATGACGTACCTACTGGTTCTGCAGATTGAACTCAGACGGGCTTATAACTGTGAGATCATGCTTTCAAAAGTTAAAATTCCCCTGCCTGAGCTGATGGTAAGATGAGTGCTGGACCTTATCTCACTTAATATGAGCCACTTAAGATTAGAAAACTTGGAGTTAACATTGAGATCTAGTAAGAAATAGATTTAGGCTGCACAGCGCATGATTCTGAACGAGTTTTTTTTTTCTGTTTTTTGTTCAGAATCGTTTTATGGATAAGAGATATGTTAACATTCTTAAAACTGGGTTGATTATAAATTTGTAAAGGTGGAAAAATTTAGTTATCGTTTTAATTTGTTCTTCTCATTGTCTCCTGGTGCTTTCTGTTCTATTTTTATTGTACTGTTCGTTCCTAGATTCTAATGGGCAAGAAGCACTTTTGGATAGTTGTCTTATATCATTATTTTTATACCTATCTCTTCCAGAATTCAGTCCTTGCGTTGGATGATACAGGATTGGATATTGATCAGATTGATAACCTTATTAAGTTTTGTCCAACAAAGGAAGAAATGGAAACACTCAAGGTATTAAATTATCTGCTGCTTAGATGTTTATTTCTGCTTATGGAATCTTGCACTGCTCCATGACTCGGTGAGAGCTCTAATATGTTATCACAACTTAATTTATTTTTTCCTTGTCACGCACTTACATTACTGGAGTAAACTAGTTATGCTATAACTTTGTAGTCACAATTGAACTTTTGTTGTTCAGGGTTATACTGGAGATAAGGAAAATTTGGGAAAATGTGAACAGGTGTGTGCATACCTTTTTCTTTTTTCCTTACCTAACACCCTGCTGTTTATAGCTTGTACAATCTATGCCACAGTGATAATGATGCACAAATTAATTGCAGCTTTTTGTTTGCACGATCCTAGTTAACAATCCGCGATAAACGAATAGTATTTGATTACCTCTGTAGCTTTTGTTGGTTGCATACTTTTGTGAATCGTTTGACAATGAGACCTTAATTCTATGAACTGTGCTAGCATATGTAGTTTTGGGAATATCTACTTGTTAATATCTTTGTCTCACGTTGCGTCTCACATTGTTTATCTCAGTTCTTCCTAGAATTGATGAAAGTGCCAAGGGTGGAGTCAAAACTAAGAGTTTTCTCATTTAAGTTACAGTTCCATCCACAGGTCAGAGGACAATCTATTAGGTTACATTGATTTGTAGTCTGTTCTATGCTTGTTACTCATTTGGCTCCTTTTTTGTACCTATTACAGGTTTCTGACCTGAGACGCAACTTGAATGTGATTAATTCAACTTCTGAGGAGGCATGTCGCTTCTTCTTATTATTATTTCTCTGGCTTCTTCACTTGAACATATTTTCCTGAACATTTCATCTCTTGAATTATTTTCCAATAATGGGCTTCATCAGATCAGGAACTCAGTCAAGTTGAAAAGGATCATGCAAACTATACTCTCCCTGGGTAATGCTTTGAACCAGGGAACTGCTAGGGGTGAGTTGAAACTTCTATGCTTAGGATCTTATGGACTTGGGGGCCCAAACTACATGTTTTACTTTTATTATTATTTGATAGAAACATATGAATGTTCACCTACACTGTATGTGAAATTACTTATGGCATGTATAGAAAACTGTCAAATGGGCCCAATAGAGAGAATTTATTTCTCACCTCAAAAACCTTGTGCAAGTTGCAGTTTCTTTTGGTACCTTTCCATTATAACGTTGTGTGCCTCATTGGGATTTGATTTGTTTGATTTGGTATTTTCTATTTTCCTTTAACGTCTTTCACCTTTTCAGTCCACTTTTTTGTTTTATATGTGACGATATTAAATTTAGGACCTAGATGAGCTTATCTGTACAGATGTCTGTTTACACAACGTTATTTTTTCTCGATTCCTTTGCTGTGTAGTTCTTACTGTTACATCTAGATTTCTTCAAAAAAATATGTGATGTTTCTTTAGGTGCTGCTGTTGGATTTCGACTGGATAGTCTCCTCAAACTAACTGATACAAGAGCCCGAACTGGCAGGATGACTCTCATGCATTACCTTTGCAAGGTAGAATTGTTTCCTTATTTATATTCCCCAATGCTAGTCAAGTTTGTCAACTTAGTTACATATGCATCTATTATACGTTCTACGGCTGGCCAGAATGTTGTACCCTTTTTGTCACTACATATTTTCCTATTTCTAAATGTTAATTCTTCTTGTTTATACGCGGTATCTTTAAATGTGAAGAATTTCTGTAGTTCTGTTGTTCAATATGTACATAGATTGATTGTCAGGAATGACCTCACAATTTCTTTTGGAGAAGCTTTTACATTATGGACAATTTATTTGCCTTTTGAATTAGATTGTACTCGCTCTTCCTGGTCCTGCACTTTGGCTATTTGCTAGAAGATTTCTTCCCTCACTCTGTTTCTTTAGTACTTTTAGAAGTGAACCACACCTCAAAAGAATGGAGAAAATGAGGAAGATACTTGAGCTGTCTACATGTAGCTTTTCTCCATTCCATGGGCTGAACCAACAATGAGGAAAGTTTTTAAATCTGTGGAAATTAGGAAATGGGGAGTACCTCTGCCATTTCAAATAAGATTTCATTCACCAAGAAACAGCATGATGTAAGATTTTCCTTTGTTAAGTTAATAAAGTCACAATAACGCTTGTGTTAATGCCTTTCTTGCTGTTGTGTAAATTTATATTTACTGGTTTATATTGTTTTTGAAGATATATGGCCAGTTGCTAGTTTTCTGTTTAAGGCTTTATGTTCTGTGCAGATTTAGCAGTAGGAGAACCCAGTAAAAATGGAAAAAGCAGGATAATCATTCCCTTAAGATTGGTTTTTGTAATATTTTCAACTGAGTAGATTTGAGCTTCTTCATCTGTGCAAGGATACTTAATATACTGTTCTCTCTCTCTCTCTGCTTTCTGATTTTGAGAAACTGCAGGTACTTGCTGAAAAGCTGCCAGAGCTACTGGATTTTGCAAAGGACCTCGTGAGTTTGGAAGCTGCAACAAAAGTGCTCTTTTCCTTCACTTGCCTTTTCTTTTGCCCCTTTGGATCATATGATTGTATTGCCCTTCTCATATCTGAGCCGGATGTTTGTTTCTGCAGATTCAACTGAAATACTTGGCAGAGGAAATGCAAGCCATCAGTAAAGGATTGGAAAAAGTTGTACAAGAGTTGACTGCATCAGAAAATGATGGTGCAATTTCGGAAAATTTTTGCAAGGTAAGTCCATCACTTGATGGTCTGGTTTTGTTCAAGCAAGCAAGTTTGCCCCATCACTGAGAACGATTTCTAAAATCCTTCATCATGGTAGTTTATGTGCTTGATCTAACGGCTGGCTACCAAGTTATGGCTTTTGTTTGTTGACGTTTGCTTGTTGACCAGGAAATTATCTGAAAATTTCTATAAGTTGGATTATGGCTAAAAGCTACTGCCTTTCATTGTTCTCATGTTATGATGATTTGCAAATATTCAGATCCTAAAGGAATTCCTTGTTTCTGCTGAGGGCGAAGTGAGGTCTTTGGCTTCTCTTTATTCTTGCGTGGTATGTAGGGTAATCTGTTTTGAGCATCTAGTTTCGATTTTTGTGATATAAACACCCAATTGACTTGCAACACCGAATTGGAATGTTTCAGGGTAGGAATGCAGATGCCCTGGCTCTGTACTTTGGTGAAGATCCTGCTCGTTGCCCATTTGAGCAAGGTACTTCTTAGCGATGAGGAAACAACAGCATTAAGAAAAATAGTATTCATGGTAGCGGGGAACACACTATTAAATTAAGTCACACACCATGTCCCACCACTTAACAACTTCCAAAATGTGGTTTTAGGGAGTTTTAGGGAGTACAATGGGTATGGTGTGGAATATCAACTTCGAGAAAGGAGAATTTTCTTTACTAACAAATCCATCAGCAGCCCATATAAACACATTTTGGAAGTTGTTAAGTGGTGGGACATGGTGTGTGACTTAATTTAATACTGTGTTCCCCGCTGCCATGAATACTATTTTTCTTAATGCTGTTGTTTTCACCTACTCGATTTAATACTGTGTTCCCGCTACCATGAATACTTTTCTCTCAATTTTGCAGTTGTTTCCACACTACTCAATTTTGTAAGGATGTTTGTCCGAGCGCATGAGGAAAACTGTAAGCAGCTTGAATATGAAAAGAAAAAAGCAGAGAAAGATGCACAAAATGAAAAGTTAAAGATGGGTGCTTCCAAACCAGAGTCTGAAAAAATAATACGAACTCCTGTCAGTTAACCTCAAATAATCAAGGGCTCTATATTACCTTATCTGTAAGATAAAAGAAGAGTTTACACAGACAAATATCATAGCATCCATTGGGTCTAAAGTCCCATTACAAATATTGAGGGAGTTGGAAAGCAACCTGGCGGCTTATGCTGATGAAATGGAGAGAAGAATGTTTCAACTTGCAGGAAGCAGTTAAGGAAATCCAGGTATAAATGTTATTGGACTGATGGTCGTATTCAGCTGAATCAAATGACACCTCTTCTCTTTGGTTCTTTTGCTGTTATACCAACTATTTGGTTATTATTTGTGAGATTGTTTCTGAGGTTCATTTTTTTAGGATTAAAGATGTGGGAGTTAGAGACCAGTTGGTGAAGCGGCTGCAAGATGTCCCAAAAATTTTGTTGTAAATAGAAATAGCTGTAGTTTTCTTCCCTAGGATTCTTATAGTTGGTTAAATATAGTTCATTACTTCTCCATTTGTTGGTTTATATGTTTAGTGATGTAATGTCCATATGTAGTTCGAATATACATCTGATTATTTAGCAATGAAGTTTTCCAATGCTGTGCATTTCGTGTCACCTGTTCTGGTTGCAACTGCTCAAGTTAGCTCGTTAATGGAAGTTACTAAACTACTGAACCTTCCATATGTTACACGGTCCTGTCATTCATCGAGAGACCTATGAGGAAACTTAATGTCACTGCAAGTGTCAATGACGTAGTGGTAAAAAATATCATTTACTTAACTGTTTCCTATCAGTTTTTTGTTTTGCTTTTCTTGTTCCTGTTTTGGCAAATGATTCTATGTTCTTTTGATGGGGAAGAATACAGGAATCATCATATTAAGCGTATCTCTCTGCAAAAGTTTCTCAGCTCCTCAGGATTGATCCATTGGCTTCAGGCCATGGTTTAAGCTCAATGGCCACGGTATGAACACGAGAATTCAAAAGTTGATTCTACATTTTTGAATTACAGAATCGGGAATAAGGACTGAATCCGTCATGATTAGCCTTTTCATTCCTCTTGTGATTTTTAATCATCTTTTTTACTACAAATTAGATCCAAGATTTAGACGCCAATGCAGAAAGCAAAATCTTCCGCGAGAAAGTGTGAATCATCAACCAAATGAAGAACATTAAAAGCTTGGAATATTAATACTAGTTTTCTGCTTCTCACTAGTCTTTACACTAAACATGGAATCCATCCATGAATGACACAGAAACGCATCATGCCCTCCTTGGTGTAGGCAAGTCATGACTCATTGAACGAACAACAGCCGTAGCCAGTGCTACTGTGAAGTCGGGATCTTTGGTGAGTGATGTCACATAGTCTTCAAGCTGGTTGTAGCTGCTTCTTCTGCTGTTGTCTTCCCGGCCAGAGATTTGGGAGGGCTTTGCAATCTCTGGTTTGGAACTAGAAAGAGAAAGATCAAGGGTTACGGATGGTTGAAATGTATTGGTTGGGACTGGATGATGACAAGGAATATCTGCCATGGAGCTTTTAGGTGAACTATTTGGAGAATGTGAAGATTGTCTTGGGGATTCATTTGGAGAATGATTGTGCTCTCCTTCATAGGTTGCAACAAGTAGTGACTTATCCTCCACACATCTTTGGACCTGAAACCCAGTAGAAATACAAGACTAAACTTGTCATATCTCATGTTTCATGGGACGTGCAAACTTTTTTATGATTTCTATCCATATCACATACTATAAACAACCAAATTAGAGCAACTTTTAACTTGTTTTGTTATTAAACCGCACTGTCACGCCTGATATATATTGACGTAGTGAAAAACTATTGGAGCTAACAGTGATAGACTACCAATTTATGATGCGAATTGTTTTTCTCAGAGTAAACTACAGGTGAAGGGTTTGTGTTTTGAGTAAGCTGCATATACAATTTATGATCATTGCTCTTCAGTTCGTACTTCAAAGTGACTCTTGAAAGCAAGATATTTGCCAATCCACTCATTGTTAATCTAAAACTGTTAGATATTGCCTTAAAATGAAGATAAAAAAGAGGAAGGGAAATTTTGAGCTTATATATATACACAGTATACCTTCTTTTTGACGGGGCATCCAGGAGCCATGGAGCACCTGTAGTAAGCTCTGGGTGAAGGGTTGTCTTTGGTAACCTTTTGGCCATACTTCCTCCATTGATATCCATCTTTCACAATCTAATTCACAGAGATTTTGTTAGCGCTCTTACTGATATATATATATATATATATATATATATATATATATATATATATATATATATATATATATATATATATATATATGGTCGGTCCTGAAGACTAAAAACCCTGATGATAATAAAGCTACAAGATTAACTAGAGATGTAATTATTACCAGGCCCTTGTCCCTGGATCCAGTTCTGACAAAGATTTGTGATGATCTGGAAATGGGAAATACTTCAATCCTTGCTTTCTTATTCGATTCATGGATCTCTTGGTGCGAGTCATCACCCTGATCATGATCACTTACTGATCTTATGTTTCTAGCCTTTTGTTGGTCTTCAAATTTTTCTTGGAGACTGCTGAATTTGCTGCTCATTACTTGAAGCATTAACTTAAGACTTTCATTCTCCTTCCTCGCACGTTCAAGCTCGAATTGGAGAGATTCCACCTGATCAATTATCAAGTGTGTTTAAATTGCCATGCATGGAAAGAACAAAGGGAATCCTCAGTTTTAACTACGTTCAAGATTCTTTTCCAGGAGCCCTAACGCGGGATATATATATATATATATATATATGAACTGTTAAAGCTTAAAAAGTGAACTAGAGAGGAAGAGAAGAGAGATGAGATTATATACCTTGTCCTTGTGAGTGAAGAGAACATCCATGGCAGAAATACTGAGTTCTAAGCTACCTAGACCAGAGTTTCAATTCTTTGAAGAGGACGACGTAGTTAGGTAGAACCCTTTTTTTGGAAGAAAAAACTAATGTTATAAGGAGAAGCTCATATTTATATAGAAGAATGATCTCTCGTGCAGGAGGAATTATTGGAATTTCAATACCGTCCTGTTCTCGCCGCCTGGTCTATTGATGACATGCAAGACCAAGTTGGTGGCTGCAGGCTGGCTGCTGCTGTTTGATCAGTCAAAATGAAGTGAGATTATAGCAATAGTAGGTAGCGAGTTTGGTCTTAAGTAGCATTTACTATGGATAATATATTGGATTAGGATACGTTGTTGTTGAAATCATCAATCCATGTGTTTTTGAAGATTTGGATTCAAGGTACTTTATGTGTATAATGGGAATCCTTTGAATTTCTTGCATATATGCGAGAAAATCAAACGTAACCAGCATGACGTTAACATGCCTAGGTAAGATTTCTTTTGGCCCTTTTTTTTGCTGGCCACGTTCGTTATCTACTAGTAATCTGCATCTTTTTTTTTTGTCTTGGGTTGGGAGTTTGGTGCCAAGTGCCAACGTGTTCTAGGGTGCAATAAAAGTTGCTAGACCCAAGTCTCCTCTGGTACTAATTTTCCCCAACTTTTGTTTGTCTTCTTTTAAACTTTTCTTTGAACCAAGTGTATTTTCCTTCGTCATTTTCTTTTCGAGTGGAGTTTTTCTTTGTCGTTAGATGCTTGTCCTAGTCAGCTTGGTTAGCTATTTAGTATCATTTAATTATCATCGAGTAGTATGGTACTGTTCAAAAAAAATGGTGCCAGTAAGAGATCCCCAAATGCTTCAATAGCTCAATTCTAAAAGAATACCTCGTGATACTCGTAGGTAAAATGTACATTCATCCATCATATTTAGGTGCTCAACCGGTGTTGGATCCGGATTAGTCGAAACATAGCTTCGGATACTGGATGAGAAATCAAAAAATTTGTACATATTTGGTGGAGACATAAAAATTAAATAAAAAAGCTTATATTTTTTACAAAAGTTGGAAGAAAAATTTTCAAATAGCTTAACTTATGAAAAAAATTAGTTTTCACTAAATTATTCTGACATAAAAGTTTTGAAAATAAATTATTTATGTCCTATTAATTAATGATATACAAAATATATATAGAAAAAGTAGATAATTGATTATTTTATAGATGTCTCGCGAGCAAAAAAAAAAAATCATAGAACAAGATCAATTTTAGCAAAAAGCGGTTTTTTGAGGTGTAAAGCAGGCGAGAAAGGAGTGGGAAACACAGAAAATTTAGTTAAGAATATTAAAAGGAAATTCATATATATTGCTCATTAGCGAAGGTAAAATGAAGAAAATACTAGCCATAAGATTTTCTCATGGTACAGCAAGAGAGATTTAGTCTACCACGTGGATTCACTAGTGTGACTAGCAATTAATAATCATAGACCAAATTAACTAATTCAAGGCCAGTAGTCAAAACAAGAAAAATTCTCACTAGACGGCTAAACTGCTTTGATGCCTGGAATTAATCCATTTGATCAAAAGAGAACTTAGACTAGTAAGACTTGAAAATGCAGTAATTTCCAGTGTATATCCATCACAATTAGTCCCCATGAAGAATATTTATCAGATAATTATGTCATAGACAGTGGACGAAACCACACGTGAGTTGGTGAAAACTTTATAACTTAGGAGAGATCAACAGTCAAAGGCTTTTCATCAATGAATTATACCATTCCTGAACCTAATCCAGATTCAAGAAATGCTTTTTTTGGTCTTCTTTTTTTTTTTGGTCGAATTTTTTTGGTCTTCTTGACGTTAAAGTTAATTACGTACAGAATCAGTATGGTATATCTCCTTTCTAGGACTTTGGTTTCCAACATTTTAAACGGCCCAATTCCTTTGTTGGAATTTACCCACCTTTTTGTGGAAATTATTTTGGTTCAGACATCTCAAAATTCTCTCTTTGAAACTAATTTGCAAAAATAAATTTCATTGGAACCGAAATTTTGTCCATTTTTTTTTCCTGAAGTATCTAGTAATTAATGTAGTTTTAAAAAAATCCACTACTTATGATTTGTTATACGTGTGAATACTCTTCCAAAATAAACCCATCACTTAGAAAAAGAACTATTAGATACTTAACTATACCAATATAGGACAAACAATTACAAACAAAATGCTAATTCTGGTCGGAGAGCTTTGGAAAACATGGAGTCCCCCAGGCCCACTGTGCATGCAAAAATTTAGTTGACTTCTTTGGGGTGCGTTTGGGAGTTGTTTTGTGTTTTTAGTTCTTAAGAATTGTTTTGAAGATTAAGAATTGAGAACTGTTTTGAGAGTGTTTGAAACACTGAAAATTCGTTTGGATACTACTTTTTCATAATTTCTAAAAACTAAAACACAAATTTATTTGATTAAAATAAATTTAAAAACTATTTTTGAATTTTAAAAATTAAGAATTTGTTAGATGAATAAAATAATTTACACAATAAATTATCTAAATTATATATGAGAGTCTAACAATAAAAAAATATATGATATAATTCATTAATAATTTAATTTAAATATGATATATTCAATACTTATATAAATAAATTAGCTTGAATATTCTGAATATTTTTAATAATAATTTACTTGGTATTATATAATTTTATTTAATATTAAAAATAAAATTAAGTATTGTGAAATAGTGCTCGTTCATATTGTATTCCTTTGTCGATGGTGGGCGGAGTCGTCTGTCTCGAACTGGCCGGACTAGAGATCCGACGTTGTTGGTTCACCGGAGGTCAGATGCTGTGGGTGAGGCGTCGTGTAGCCGGTGTGGGCCTTTCGATCTCTGCGACAAAGCAGAGGAGATAGTTGGAGATGTCGGGTGGAGGCAGATATGGGATGGAGCTTGATTTGTCTTCTCCATATCTGGTGGAGTTGGACGGAGACTTTCAGTGAGAGGAGCACGGGGCTGCGTGCCTTCAATCGACTCCTCTGGGCAAAAGAAAAGACTTCCTAACTCTTCCACAAATTTACAACTCTTGGCTTTGTATATCCTGCACACGGTTCTTGGAAAACCGTTTGAATCAAAAATCACCATTTACCATAGCCACCACCCATAGTGTGCCAACATCAATATTAGCCTCAAGTGTAACAGCCCGGGTAAAATTTTTGATTTTTACCGAGACTGTAAAAGTCTTTTCACCGTGATTCACTATTGAATTAATCTTGGGTAATTAATTCAAGGTAAATCGGGCGTCGTTTTTCGAAACCGAGAGTTTTCCCGCGCTCGGGAGCATCTTCCTAACTAATCGAGCCTCGGTTTCCAGTTCTGAGACTTGGACGACGNAACGCAATAATGACATCTGTTTGTTTTTTGATTGGAGAAGGATTTGCATTTATCTCAAAGTAATTACACCATGTAAGTGGCTTCAACACGTTACCAAAATTTCTTTTAATTAATACGATAAATAAAGTTTTTATTTAATTGATATTATTTATTTCAAATGTTATAAGGGGATATTATCAAGTGGATATTATCAATCAACCATAATTTTTTTTGTTTATTGGTTCACCTGCTTAATATTTGGTTTTAGATTACCTTTCCAATTTACAATAAATTTATAAGATAAAAATTATACGTGATATACTTACGGATTTTTCGTGTGATATGCTTAAAACTTAAATCTTGAAAAATAGATCTACTACTTTTAAAGAGTTTATGAAGTAATAGGCCTACTAATTTGTTATTATCTTATTGATGCTCTAATTTGTATTTTTTTAGAACATTTGCTCGAATTTGCATATTGGATAGCTTTAAATTCGCCATTACATGCGTACAATGAATCAAGGATGCGATTGGTGAGCATTTGGTAAAATTAATATGCATTAATTATTGTCAATTATTTATAATTATATATTTAGTTTGACAAAAGTAGTATAATGTTATTATTTTAGTTAATTTTTGTGTTACGTAATTTTAATTTTTCTCCAGAACCTAACCTAAGTAACAACATAAGAGGTGATTGATTGCATAAGATTACTCGATAAATAAAATCCCAAAAAAACACATAGGTGTTGATAACAAAATAGTCTCTATTTTTAATGTCTTGTTTATTTTCTGTCTATAGTGCTTTTAAAAAAATTTCTTGGAAAATTATATAGCTTTAATAAGCCACATAGGCCTCTCAATAAATACGAAAATATAACAGGCTTAAATTCCAATTAATAAAAATTATTAGTTACAATTTATATCAAGAAACATAAAATTAAAGTAAAATAACAACTAAATATTTATATTTGAAAAATTATTTGCCGTAAATGAAATTGCAAACAATAGCATAGTTTCATTGTTTAAGTTTTATACAGTAATTTGCAATATCTAAGATTTTGACGGAAACCAATGCAAAAGCCAAAATCCTAACCAAAACAATTAATAGAAATAAATAGGGGTATATTAGTCATATAAGGAGAGAGAAATAAAAGATGGAGTGTCTTTATAACTAAGTGGAGCGCGGATATCGGCTCCCTTAGTATCATTTAATTATCATCGAGTAGTATGGTACTGTTCAAAAAAAATGGTGCCAGTAAGAGATCCCCAAATGCTTCAATAGCTCAATTCTAAAAGAATACCTCGTGATACTCGTAGGTAAAATGTACATTCATCCATCATATTTAGGTGCTCAACCGGTGTTGGATCCGGATTAGTCGAAACATAGCTTCGGAAACTGGATGAGAAATCAAAAAATTTGTACCTATTTGGTGGAGACATAAAAATTAAATAAAAAAGCTTATATTTTTTACAAAAGTTGGAAGAAAATTTTTCAAATAGCTTAACTTATGAAAAAAATTAGTTTTCACTAAATTATTCCGACATAAAAGTTTTGAAAATAAATTATTTATGTCCTATTAATTAATGATATACAAAATATATATAGAAAAAGTAGATAATTGATTATTTTATAGATGTCTCGCGAGCAAAAAAAAAAATCATAGAACAAGATCAATTTTAGCAAAAAGCGGTTTTTTGAGGTGTAAAGCAGGCGAGAAAGGAGTGGGAAACACAGAAAATTTAGTTAAGAATATTAAAAGGAAATTCATATATATTGCTCATTAGCGAAGGTAAAATGAAGAAAATACTAGCCATAAGATTTTCTCATGGTACAGCAAGAGAGATTTAGTCTACCACGTGTATTCACTAGTGTGACTAGCAATTAATAATCATAGACCAAATTAACTAATTCAAGGCCAGTAGTCAAAACAAGAAAAATTCTCACTAGACGGCTAAACTGCTTTGATGCCTGGAATTAATCCATTTGATCAAAAGAGAACTTAGACTAGTAAGACTTGAAAATGCAGTAATTTCCAGTGTATATCTATCACAATTAGTCCCCATGAAGAATATTTATCAGATAATTATGTGATAGACAGTGGACGAAACCACACGTGAGTTGGTGAAAACTTTATAACTTAGGAGAGATCAACAGTCAAAGGCTTTTCATCAATGAATTATACCATTCCTGAACCTAATCCAGATTCAAGAAATGCTTTTTTTGGTCGAATTTTTTTTTTGGTTGAATTTTTTTGGTCTTCTTGACGTTAAAGTTAATTACGTACAGAATCAGTATGGTATATCTCCTTTCTAGGACTTTGGTTTCCAACATTTTAAACGGCCCAATTCCTTTGTTGGAATTTACCCACCTTTTTGTGGAAATTATTTTGGTTCAGACATCTCAAAATTCTCTCTTTGAAACTAATTTGCAAAAATAAATTTCATTGGAACCGAAATTTTGTCCATTTTTTTTTCCTGAAGTATCTAGTAATTAATGTAGTTTTAAAAAAATCCACTACTTATGATTTGTTATACGTGTGAATACTCTTCCAAATAAACCCATCACTTAGAAAAAGAACTATTAGATACTTAACTATACCAATATAGGACAAACAATTACAAACAAAATGCTAATTCTGGTCGGAGAGCTTTGGAAAACATGGAGTCCCCCAGGCCCACTGTGCATGCAAAAATTTAGTAGACTTCTTTGGTCTTTGTGGAACTAGATTCTTCTCTGTGAATCATTAATAAAATCATGAACATTCATCAGGAAAAATAAGATAATTTTACTAGTACTTCGTTCAATCCTGGGAAGAAAAAGAAGAAATACCAATTGTGGTTGGTTCAAGTGGTAAGCGACTTGTTCCGTTTAAGCGAGGTCTCGGGTTCGAGTCCTCGTGTACGCAGAAAACTTCATTTGGGAGACTCACCCACCATTACCTAGGTGCGCCACCCGAGTCGAGCTGGGTTTAATCTGGTGCTTTCGATGTCCTTAAAGGTGGACTGGCCCGGGATACCAGTGGGAAATCAAAAAAAAGAAAAAGAAAAAGAAGAAATTAAATAACACGAAAACGACAAAGAAGAATAGTTGTTGTTTATTGATTTCTTAATTTTCTCCAGAGATGCTTTTTTTTTTTTGTTTGATGATGTTACTTGTTGCACTTGCAATCAATATACTTTTCCTTCTGGTCCATGATGACAAACAATAGTCTAATTCTAAAACGACGTAATGCAATACTAGTAGTAGCTCACCAACCATATGCCTATTGTATCTTTCGACAAAAACAAAGAAAAAAAAAGGTCTATTTGTATCGTTCCCAGTCAAAGTATGTGGTGGGCCTTGATTGGAAATGACTGACGCCCAATATAAAGCGAAGGATGGGCCCAGGGCCTTGGTGGGGCGTACGGCAGCCGAAAAAGTCTTTTTGAGTGTGTGTTATTATGGCTTTTTTCTTTTGGAGTAAATGGGTAGGAGTTGAAAGTCAAGAACTAATTTTTGAGAAGCCAATCCATGCACGATATCACCCCCCACCCAACACACTTTGGTTGGTCTGTCTGTTTTGTATCATTTTTGGGTCGGGTTTCACAGTGTTTCTCATAGTTTAAAGTCTTCCGCTGTGCACTATTTTGTTATTTTTGGGCCATTGGGCTAGTTATGATATTTTATTGTTGATTTTGTTATGGGCTGTTGAGTCCAGATATTTGTTGATTACACTGTATGCTGAGTCATGTTGGGCTGGGTTGTCACAGTTCCGGCTCGTGTTTACTGTGTATGGTAAATACGGGTCGGGGCGTTTCATCAAGCTTCCCATTAAGCAAAGTTTTCACATCAGCAGGAGGTAAGCACCGCCATGCCCTTTTCTAAGCACAAGAGGCCCAGCATTTTCGGGGACCTTATCCAGTGCCTTCGTGCAAATATCAATGATGTCACTAAAACCAGTTGCTATTGTGGCCAGCTGCAATCTCAGCCTCAGATCACGAGTCTTCTTTAACAAGCACCTGAATGATCTCCCTAGATATTTTGCCCATTCTGCAGGCAATCCTCCCCCAGTCAGCCAAACCGAGAATTAGCAGAGCCCGGTGAAGGACTGCCAATGGTGGGAGGCAACGAGTGGCAAAGGGTGGCGGACAAACCAAGAAGGAGAGGAAAAAAGGAAAATGAATTTTTGATATTGTTTCTTTATTTACAAAAATGCCATTAATGACATCTTCAAAATTATCAAAAATGCCACCGTTCTTCTCACAAAAGCACCGAAAACATCTTTTTCTACTTTTTAGTTTTCAGTTCTTATAGGAGTGTTCTGTCGGAAGTCTTTTCTCAGAAGCGTGTGGTTTTTATACATCCAAGCAAATTTTTGATTTTTTAAAAACCATAAAAACTAAAAAGTTGTTTTGAGAATAGCTTTCCAAACAGGCTCTTGGTCTTTGTGGAACTAGATACTTCTCTGTGAATCATTAATAAAATCATGAACATTCATCAGGAAAAATAAGATAATTTTACTAGTACTTCGTTCAGCGACAACGATCAATCACCTCCCGAATAAATAATATTCACATTGTGTTCCTTCCTTCTACCAAAAACTTGGTGGGGAAGAAAAAGAAGAAATACCAATTGAGGTTGGTTCAAGTGGTAAGCGACTTGTTCCGCTTAAGCGAGGTCTCGGGTTCGAGTCCTCGTGTACGCAGAAAACCTCATTTGGGAGACTCATCCACCATTACCTAGGTGCGCCACCCGAGTCGAGCTGAATTTAGTCTGGTGCTTTCGATGTCCTTAAAGGTGGACTGGCCCGGGATACCAGTGGGAAATCAAAAAAAAGAAAAAAAGAAAAAGAAGAAATTAAATAACACGAAAACGACAAAGAAGAATAGTTGTTGTTTATTGATTTCTTAATTTTCTCCAGAGATGCTTTTTTTTTTTTTGTTTGATGATGTTACTTGTTGCACTTGCAATATACTTTTCCTTCTGGTCCATGATGACAAACAATAGTCTAATTCTAAAACGACGTAATGCAGTACTAGTAGTAGCTCACCAACTATATGCCTATTGTATCTTTCGACAAAAACAAAGAAAAAAAAAAGGTCTATTTGTATCGTTCCCAGTCAAAGTATGTGGTGGGCCTTGATTGGAAATGACTGACGCCCAATATAAAGCCAAGGATGGGCCCAGGGCCTTGGTGGTGCGTACGGCAGCCGAAAAAGTCTTTTTGAGTGTGTGTTATTATGGCTTTTTTCTTTTGGAGTAAATGGGTAGGAGTTGAAAGTCAAGAACTAATTTTTGAGAAGCCAATCCATGCACGATATCACCCCCCACCCAACACACTTTGGTTGGTCTGTCTGTTTTGTATCATTTTTGGGTCGGGTTTCACAGTGTTTCTCATTTGGGCCTTTGAACATTAGGTTTGCTGCAACTTCTGCCATTATTTTTTTTCTTCTTAAAAATGTAGCCCATTGTTAGTCCTGTCCATTACGCTGTCCCTCGCTAAACCAGGANGCGTACGGCAGCCGAAAAAGTCTTTTTGAGTGTGTGTTATTATGGCTTTTTTCTTTTGGAGTAAATGGGTAGGAGTTGAAAGTCAAGAACTAATTTTTGAGAAGCCAATCCATGCACGATATCACCCCCCACCCAACACACTTTGGTTGGTCTGTCTGTTTTGTATCATTTTTGGGTCGGGTTTCACAGTGTTTCTCATTTGGGCCTTTGAACATTAGGTTTGCTGCAACTTCTGCCATTATTTTTTTTCTTCTTAAAAATGTAGCCCATTGTTAGTCCTGTCCATTACGCTGTCCCTCGCTAAACCAGGAACGTGGGCTTTTGTTTAGTCATGCTTGGACTGTGGATCAACTGGTAGCCCGTTTTCAATTTCCTCCCCTACCAGGCCTGCCAATTTGTATTGTCGTGCGGGGTATCATGGGGTTGAACTGATAACAAGTTCTAATTCCTTAACCTAACCCAACCGATTTTGTAATAGTGTCGTATTGTGTCGAACCCGTTTATAATCCTTTTGGGTTCGGATTAACCCGCGAGTTAACCTATTAATTATAACAAGTAGTGGCGGTGGCCTAGGGGGTAAGGGTGGCCATGGCCCCCTTGAGTTTCTAATTTTTTCATACAAGTCCAATCGTATTATATCAATTGCCCCTTATATTTTTAATTTTTACAAATAAGTCCTATCATTATGTATATTTGACTCACTCTAAATTTTATTTTTTTATATAAACCCTCATTATCAAATATTGACTCCTCTTTAAATTTTTTTTTTACATAAATCCTTATTATCACACACAAAATGTTACATTGGGCCCCTCTAAAAATTCTATCAAGCTTCGCTACTGATAATAAATCTACAAATTAGTTTGAAATTTGTATTTTTAAAGCAAATAGACATATAATTAGATTTTCTCATATATCAAATAAAATTATAAATTATAGTATCATAATGTAATAGTATTTTAAGGTATTTGTAAAATGTTATTGGATAATTTCAGTAATTTTGGCCTTAAATATTAAAATAGGTCTTGTATAAAATTAACAAAATATATGTATCCTAAATATAATCAGGTCATAAATAGACATTTACCGGGTTGACAGGTTAGCCCGCGACTTGACCTGGTAATTTTAGTGTCGTGTTGGGTTAAGCTATTTAACTAAAAGAGTTGAAAATCTCTGACCTGTATGTGTTAATTTCGTCTTAGATTGTTTTGTCCCACCCAAAAAGAGACCTGAAAATTAGTGTTTCTCTTTAGGATCGGGTTCGACCTTAAATTAGTAATTAGTAGGCTTCTGGATACCAAGTAATTAAACAAAAAAATCATAAGTGGTGACTGAAAATAACAAGCTACGTACAGAATACTACCAGATTAAACTAGATCTCGTGGATATCTCTAGTAGTTAACAGAAAGATGGGTTTGTTTATTACTAACAATCAATCATTAAGTTACTAATTAAGGCATTTCTTTGTTTGTGTGAGAATACTAATTAAGACTTTACCCACCAAGTATTGCGTTTAGAAACCTTGCAATCAAGGCATTCAGTTTGTTAGCCAACAGATAAAGCAGATTAATGTCAGAGTTGGAAGAGTCAGGATGCCCAAATGCAAAGTTTATTAATTAGTTTGATATTATCATTATCTACGTGTTAAGAATTTTGTCCATGACAACTCAAATCAGAACTCCTTATCATTATGGAAAAAACAAGGGGTTGGAATTAAAACACTATGGATTCATATTCAAGTCATAACCACTTTGCGGCTTTACTTACCGCACTACCAATCCTAGTAGTTTGCCCGGAATCAAGACTGCAAATAACGCCAAATTGACAATATCCAAAAGCTACATGCATTGTAGACAAGACATATTTCTATCAGTCAACATTTCATCCATTACTCTGCCTTTCACCTACAAAGTCTTAATTATTTGTTCCGTTTCTACAAGATCCCTCACCCTGCACATTGCTTTTGTTATATTTTTAATTTCCCAATTCTTGATCATAGTCTTGGGTGCTGTTAATTTCTTTATTACTAGCTAGCGAGCTACTAGCAATTTCCAGATTCCACTCTCACTTCATCTCAAGAAGACAAGTCAACCATCGAGGGTGAGACAATAGGATCAGGGAGAGTGGATGATATATGATTAAAAGCTGCCAGGTTCAGTAGTCGCTGTCAAAGTTTTGGAGCCTCTTTCCAAGAAAGTAAACAGGGAGGCGGGAAGGAAGACTAACACAAACCAACCAACATCCATGGGCGTCCACCATGTTTTATATGGTCAATATGTACGGCTATACGCGTTTGTATCCTCCTAATGGAGGCAAAATGTCATGGATAGGATAGCATCATCGACAGCAACATTCACCCCAAAGTCTACCATATTCCATCTCTGTTTTCCTTGTCCAACTATTGTTTTGTCTTTTGCATGAACCTTTTTTTGCATACCCTCTCGATAGCTTTTGCCTTACTCAATGGCCTCAAAATTTTTGAACTCCCTCTAGGACTTGCTGGGTTTTTGCACCATTACATGTAGAAATCTGTCACAGGTTTAATTATCACAACAAAATCCTTACATATAGAATTCTGTCACGGGTGCGTGCGATTATCACAACAATATCTATGAAACATGAGCCTGTATGGTGCTTGAAATGGATTTGAAACGGATGAGATAACCCAGAAATTATTAGCATCATTCATTCCAGTAGCGGTAGACTTGGATGGCCATTTCATACAATGATCGAATGGGGCCTTATTATTAATCTTTCCATCTCACAAACAAGACACAATCAACAATCTTCCACTTCAATGTTATGATATCATGCCCTACAAATCAATGAGCAAGGAGATTTCTCTAGTATTCGCATATAAGGGGATTGTATGGAATTTTATGTATTGGAGTGAGTGAAAACTCTGTGACTGCGAGGTTGTAATTCAACTATAAACCAAGAATTGAATTCCCTTGATCACAAAATTTTAAGACCATGTTCAAAAACTTTTGTCAACCTATAATTTAAACCATTCCATGTATGAAGAAAGTATACTACATTTGCAATCCCTTTTGCAGATAATATCTGCAGCAGAAGATTATTAGTTTACAGACAAATTCAAAAGAAATCTGTCGGGTTCATGTTGTTCTCCTGCCCTTTCCTTTCCACTAAGCTGGAAATCTGTATGATTGATTAGTTGGGTAAATTCTTTGATTATGATCCTTCTTTCCAAAATCCCTCCACCTAATAATTTTTTCCTTTTATTTATTGGCGATCTGCTTTCTGTTATGTTCAATATTCCGGGAAGAAGTGACTCCATTACTCCTCTCGCATTAAGTTGGAAAAACTCTATACATCACATAATGCCTTCTACTTCAATTACAAAAACGAAAAGAAAGCTAAGGTATACAACTGCAAATTTCTCCATTACATGAAATCAACTACTGAATATGTTTCACCATTTCTCAATCCTCGTTTGGTTGAATCTTCCTGAGATGGCAGCTGCAAGTGCTGCAGTAAAATTTGGGTCTCTTGTCAAGGAAGAGGCCATTTGCTGGACCAAAATCTGTTGGATTGCTGGCGTTTCAATCTTCTCAGCTCCCTTTTTGGTATCCTCCTGTGTTCCACTTTGCATCAAATCAAGGGTTACAGTAGGAGCTGAAGATCTCTTAGGAGGAGAAGTGGGAATTGGACCAAATGTTGAACTGTGAGTACTGGAGTTTAATGATAGTTCTGGAGGGGAATGGCAACTGTGATTGTGCTCTCCTTCATAAGTAGCTACCAAGACAGAAGGATCTTCAGCACTTCTTTGGACCTGATGGATATAAACATTGAAATGTTTATGAGATAATTCATTCATTATTCTTATCTTGTCAAGCTCAATTTCCATTTGAATTCCTCTAAAGATTCTATGCCATACCACTGGGTGCCAATCTCAGTGGAGACTGAATTAATCATTCTTAGAAGGAATCAAGTGATAATCAGAGGGAAAATATTAGAATGAAGATAAACTTAAGAAAATTTACCTTCTTCTTGACGGGGCAGCTTGGTGCAAACGAGCATTTAAAGTAAGCTCTGGGTGAAGGGTTGTCTCTGGTGACCTTTTGACCATATTTCCTCCATTGATATCCATCCTTCACAACCTAAAAACATACCAAGATTACTCAGTTTACAGCTTAATCCAAAGCTTAACTTCTATAATATTAAAGTACTTGTGTTTCACTGACAATACAAGTAATATATACAGGTTTAATGAACTTACGAGGCTTGTATCGGATGCTTCAGTCCTGAAATAAACTCTTGAAATCTTTGTTTTGCTTTGTTCTTTAGGCCTCTTATGCGACTCATCATCGCTAGAGCTGCTTTCTGCAGTATTTCCTGTAATCTCAATCTTGTTGTTGTAATCCTCGGTCTCAGGCTTCCTCTTTCTTGAATTCACTTGTTCTTTCTCAGAGTTCTTGCTCATCAGTTCACTCATGCGGTTTTGCAAAGTATTGTAGTTTTCGCATAGAACAGTTAGCATTGCTGTTAACCTCTTGTTCTCAGCGCTCATGCGATTCAACTCTTCAACCAAAACGTCAGTCTGTCAATTGAAGAAACAAATGAGTTTGGTTGAGGCTTTTCCTTTTAGCATGGATCACCTAAACTACTCCATAAAGATGCACTTCTGGTAAAGCTCAAAGACTAATTTAGAGCTCAGAGAAGCATGAAATATACAGTCAATGTAAAATAGAAACTCACATCTTCTTTTAATGGTACTTTTACTTTCTGCTCCGACCAAAGCTCAGGAACTTTTTCTTCAATCTCTTTCTTCTGATTCGAAAGAACAAATACATGAATATAAGAAACTCCTCAGGGGGGAACATGCAATTCCCAGGAGGGAAGGGAAAATCCGAAGAAACCCATCAAGGAAATCTACTAGATTCAGTAGCACTCACCGAAGCAGCAACAATATGCTTGAAAGGATTGAATTTGAGGTCAAGAGAAGTGTTCACCCATGCAGACTCCATTGATTTTATGATTTCTTGTGAAGCTCTAGTCTGTAGAAACTATGTATATTATTGGAATAACTTGGTAAAACAGAGGGGCACTAGCTAGCTAGTGAGTGTCACAAGTTGGTCAAGGGAATGAGAGAAACAATACAGGAGGATTCAACATATATAGAAGTTCAATAAAGGTCAAGAGGAAGGGAAGAGAAGAGGGGCCAATGGCTTGGTCTATAAGGAAAGAAGGTGGAAGTTGCAGGGAGCTGATGAGATTGTAGTCCTTGAAAGAAAGTTTAACTATAAGACATCATCTTGGAATTGTCAGCCTAAGGGTGTCCACATTCGTTGATATTTTTTTTTATCCCCTATAGAGCCAAAGGGGGACATAATAAACAAAAGAAGAGAAAAGAGCATGAAAAAGTCATGGACATCGTCGGTTAAGTTGCGTTGAATATTGAAATGTTTTCTTGGCCTTTTCAAGGTCAAGATCGCCAGTAACAACAACCTAATAAATAATAAAGCAACTTGGAGGATCGGCTATTCAACTTGGCAGAAGGTTCTCTCCTCAACTTGTATGTGTGTATGTACACCTGACCTCAAAATTATCTCGTGATGGAGTACGTCGAGTTGTCCATCATCCTATCTTTCCAGGCTATTTCTTTTTTCAATTAAATAATTACAAGGAAGTGTTTGAGAGTGGTATATTGTGTTGTTTATTTTTTCAATTTAGGTTGGTCTAAATAGTAAGCGACTTGATTTCGCTTAAGCCAGATTTCGGATTCGAATCTTCGTATATGCATAAAATTCTCATCGGGAGACTCACCGACCATAACCAAATGCACGATCCGGGTCGAACCGTATTAAACGGGGCAAAACTCCAGACCGGACACCACATAGGAAACCAAGAATGGTATTCCAGTCTTAATTGAGAACGGTATTCTGTCAAACTTTTCTTTTCGTTGCTATAGTCGTATCAACAGGATTACCTTTCTTTTCGTTGCTGTAGTCGTATCAACAGGATTACCTTAGGTTGGGTTCTTTTTTTTTCCATCAACATTTTTATTAGGCTGAGAATTAAAACGATACCTATTCACGAAGGGAATAAAATTATATGTCGGGAAACAGAACAAATGTTTTAGTTTTGGCCGTGTGATCTCATCTAACCAGTGTGAATAAGAAAATTTCAAATAAATTAACTTCGGCAATTTAGGTGTCGACACTGGTTTATTTATTGGACTGACACTGATAAATCATGTGTGGATAGATTGTCTCATTGTCCCAAAATTATATAAAAAAAAGTGGAATCTAGAATGCAATGCCTACACATGTGTGTTGCTAAATTCTTCATTTCTCTGCGAAGATTGTCGATGGACACGGATTTGACACACTGCGTGTCAAAGTTTCCACCCTTGCTTAGAGGTTTTATCTGCCTCTATTTAAGATACTTAATAGGTTAAGACAAGGAAAAATAACTGCCAATTTCAGCTCCCTCTAGAACTGAAGTTGACGTTTGCGATATCGATGTCCTAGCTACAATTTTGTTGCCAGATAAGTGAGAAAACTGGAAAGCAAAATACTGAAACATCACTTTTTTTTTTGTCCAGCTATTCCCAAAATTTATTTTTTCCACTTATAATACTCGAACTCGAAACGACCAAAACATCGCTTTTAACTGAAAGAAATAGTAGATGTAACTTATTTTTACTGAATATTTTATATGGCCGATCTTGTCAGTTCTTTTGTTGAGACTTGAGACTCCGAACTGGAAACCTCTTGAATCGATTATGTTTGAACAAGTGCCTACAGGTTTTCAAGATTTTTATTTGGTAGTAGGTGGTTGAGAGACATTTGCTAGGAAAGGTGTCAAGAAAGTTGATAGCCCTGCTAGTAAATTATCTTATAATTTAATTGGAAGCAAATGTGAAACGATTGCAGCCAACAAGTAAATATATAATTATTTGTTTTGAGAAATAAATATATAATTAATTAAGTGGCGAGAGTAGTGATCAATAATTATCAATGAAGTCGCGAAACTTACTTATTATATTGATAAGCATGATCTGAAACAAGGAACTAATAGCTTTTTGGCATAGAAGCAAGGGATGGTAGCCTTATTTAACCTTATCCATATATAGGTCCCCTAGCTTGACGGCACTGCCGGAACCTAAGATTTGAACAGTTGACCTATCTACCTTAGGTTTGGGGGAAAGAGGGAGAGAGAGTTAAAAATAACCTAAATTTCAAATCAAGAAAATTGAAAAATTAGATAGAATTTTTTTGTATGAATTGCAATATCAAATTTTAGTTATATCAAAATATTGTCAGGTTCATCGATGTGGGGTTAGTTCGAGTAGTAAGTCATTTGGTAGTTCAAATAATAAGCGATTTGGTTCCGCTTAAGCGAGTTCTAAGATTCAAGCCCTCGTGTATACAGAAAAATTCTATATTAAGAGATTCACCCATTATAATTAGGTGTACGACCCGAGTCGAATTGAATTAACCGAGGCAAAGTTCCGGATTCCGGATGCGAAACCAAAACAATATTGTTGGATTCTCTTATCATATCGAGAGCTAGACAAACAATGTGTGGAGAGAGCTTCCAACGTTGTAAAGAAGGAAAAATTGTTTAGTTGAAGTTTCAAACCTTTTCAGTATCAACAAGAAGGAAAATTTTGTCATCCCCACTTTGTGAAACTTCGATACACACCCAAGAACTGTGGGCTATAATTTAATTGTGACTTGAATGCTTTCCTTTGTTTTTATTTTTTCTTTGTGAGGAAATTGTCATCCTACTTTAGTTGGTACGATTCTGATATTTCGTCCACACAACCAAAGTTTGAGCAAGTCATGTTTCATGGTGAGCTTAACGTCTAAGAATTGGTCATTTGATATAGTAAAATTAATGCCTATTTAGATCAAGGCGACTGCACCTTACTAAATCATACAATTGGAAAGGTATGCATCATTCGTCAACCAGTCCTTCCGCTGCGATGTTGCCAGTGAATAACAATAATTTAATTTTATTCATATTTATTTCTTCGTTGATATTTAAAAAATTCAGAACTAATTTGAGCCACATAATTAGAAATCTATGTATTAATTACAACAATTCGTGATGTTCCCTGGTTTCCTCCTAGATTTTCCACAACTTGTTACAACGATATGTCACCTCCTGTGTGTAATTCATAATTTACGATTTGTTATATAGTTTGCTGATCTAAACATTCTTTTCACATTTTTTTTGTCGAGAACATTCAGCAACATTCTTTTCACATTAACTTTTAGTTCTGCTTAGATAAAAACAGACCCTAATTTAGATTTGGAATACAAGTTCTTACCGCCTACTAACAAAATTTGTGGTTTCCTATCATCGTGTGAAACACATTTACCACATTTATTTTGTTTTTAAAATTATTTAACTTTATGGCAAATAGAAAAGGAGCAGTGGCAGACACAAGGGAGACTGGTGGATGTCATGGCCCCCAAAATTTTTATCCTGAGCTATTTTTAGTATGTATATTTATATAAAATAATCATTATCTTAGTGGTAGTTACAAGTTGAAAATTAAATTTGGGTTCATTATATCTTTTTAGCATTCCAAAAATACTTTTCCGAGTCCGCCACTGAAAAGGAGTCTAACCATGCACGAAGTTTGTTAACAACTCACTTTTCTCACTTTCTTTCCTCCATCCCATTTTATTAACAACTAAATAAGTAGAAGACCGGTTCGCTTGCGAAGATTGACCGGCCTTGTCATGTTTCTTCTTCTATTTTACGATATGAACGCTATATTATTCCTTTCTTAGGGTGACAAGCCACAATGTTGTTAACAATACAGCAATACGCTTATGAGTTATGACCCAAGTAGCAATTACACAGAAGCATCATCCAACGTGCAAACGAAAACGACACTTTATACAGACATGGAGTATATATCATGGGACAATCATTTAGACTAGCTTTTAACGAAGTTATGGCTTGCTTAATGAGGGTGTCACGCCCCGTCAATGCGTGACCGGCCACGCACCCAATGCAACCAAAAGGTCAGCATAGGGCACCCAAAGGCCTAAGCCAAGTTTTGGGCAGAAGCTGGCCTGACGGGCAAAAGTGATTAATGCGCAGCAAACATCCACAAATAACACAGTAAGAGGTACGGATTCAAACACACAACAGCCCACTAATATATACATTATTTTTGTACACCAAAATGGGGCACTACACATTAGCCAATTCACCTAAGCCTACGTGTATAAGTAAAACCAGGTTTGGCTAGTTACCCATCGTCTACAAAACGCGTCCCTTGAGTCTACCCACACCAAGCTTGTCACGCTCTCCTTGTCCTGAAACAGAGGGGATGGAAAAACGGGGGGCGAGTCCACGGCTCAATAAGCAGGTGGTCAAACAAGTAATAACAATGGCACAACAAGTGGAAAATAATATCCAAATGCACTTGGCAACATGCCACCGTGATCAGCCCACGGGTAAGCTATCAGAATGAGCATTGAGCCTACTTGCACGGTCTGGTAGCCTTGCCAACATATTCCTTCTTATCCCACAGCCCCACGTACGAGGCTTTACCGATTTGTCACGGAAAGTGTACGTGACTTGCTACCATAACCACACACAGCGTCCAACACAACATTCTGTCATCTTAATGACCAAGCAGCCATGTGGTACTGCAAGGTCCAGCAATCCTTTCATCAATAAGCCAACATTACGCCAATGTAATGGATGCACATGCTATGCATGAAATGCACAGCCCGATCACCGGGCTCGTCTTAAGCTAAGGCATATCATTTTTAACACCAAATTGCACCATAAGTGCCACCAATAAGTACATTGGGTCATCAACCAGCAAGTTAGCACCACTAACTATCACAAGCATGCAACCAAACTTACACAAAATCAGGCCTCACTAGGCCCTTCTCCCTCCTTTGGTGCTCCTTGGGTTTTAGCACCTGCCCACACATAAAACACATTAGTAATCAGCACCAAGA